>JAJEJO010000686.1:112255-138315 GCA_020662805.1 Glaucomys volans | reverse complement strand
AAAAAAAAAAAAAAAAAAAAAACTACTTCCACTGATGAACTTTCCATTGAGCCTGTTTGGGTTGATCTTCAAATAAGTTCATGAAGGAATCAAGCTGAAGAAATGAAGCCTGGAGTGGGGTGGGGGAGAGCCAAGTGTGGAAAGTTCCAAACAGAAGCCTTGTTAGGACCACTGGGCTGGGGAAGCTGCTGGGCGGATCATAGCCTCAGGCCCAGAGAGCCACCTGGTCACCTGCGAGGACAATGGAGTCTCCAAGAGGAAACAGACCCATAAGCCCGAGCGCTGAGAGGAAACCCAGGAAAAGAAATCGACTGTGGCATGTGGCAGGCTCAAGGTCACTCCCAAGGAGTCCTGGACCCACCCCGGATGCCATTGGCGGAGAATGGAGGAGAGGAAGTGTTTTGAAAGTGGCAGGTGAAGGGTGCTGACCCTTGTATCTTCTGGTAGATAATGCTCAAAACTGGAGGAAAACTCAAATAGCTGGGTGCACATCACTTAGAATAGGGGGAGACATACCAGGGGCGACAGCTGTCAAACAAAAAGGGCTACCTCTCAAGAACGGGTTGGGGAAGAGGAGCAGAGGTCAGGGGCTGCAGTTTTCTCAATAACCTTATGGCACATGGGACATTCTAAATTATGTGCATGTATCACTATGACAAAAATACAAACTGAATTAAAAGGTGGTAATGAGTGCACAAAGCCATGTCCTCACCTGGAATCATAAGCTCTTTTAAAAAGTGTGCGAGCCACGCCTGACTCTCGGGGTGGTGGAAGCTGCCCCTCGCAGCTCCTACCTCTCTCCCATTACCTTCCCCTCGTAGCACTTAAGTCTTTGAAACGACCTCATTGACTAATTTGTTGGTGTGTGCGCCTAATCCACCTGTCTCACTAGCAGGAGGAGGACTGGGACTCAATCCTGCTCCCTTCTGCATCCTGGAGCCTTGTCTAGTTCCTGGCATACAGAAGATGCTCAATTAATACCCACACACCAGCCCTGACTGTGCGAGCAGCCCTGTGCCAGGTGAGGGCCTTTCCAAGTTCCCACCAAAGAGACCAGAGTGTCCGACAGTGTCCACTCTCCTGGAAGTGGCTCAACACAGGATGAGCCAGGGCTAGTGATAATTGGAGTGCTCAGGTCACAAGCTCTCCAGCTCCAGCCAGAGCGCACGTGTGTGAACCGTCCATGATCGAGCCTGAGCAGCCAGGCCCAGGACCCTGAGGCCCCCAAGCAAGGCCTCCGTCTGTCCCTGGGCGTGGGTGCCTCTGTGCAGGAACATGGTGTGTGTGGGGTCATCTCTCCTCAACACGGGGGACTTCATGAAAGGAAAGGGTACAAAGGCCACTCCAGGAGGGTGGCTCCCTGCTGAGTGTCCCCAGGCCAGTGGGACTCCCTCCCCTATAGGGATCTGGGGCCTGGCGTTCCTGCTGGAGCAGTGGGCACCCTGGTATTTTATCTTGGCGACTCAATGACTCGCCCTTGTTTGAGTTTCCTCTCCCATGAGGACTAAGAGCCTTGGGTCGTCTGGACTCTCAGAGGCTCAGTCTTCCCTCAGCCTCTACCCTGGCCCTGGAAGATGAGGTTCCTGGAAAGGCTGATCAGACCCCGCCTCCCACCAAGACCAGCCCCCTTCAGGCCTCGGGACTGTCTTGACCCCAGAAGCTCAACCTGACCTCTCCCCAACTGCTTCTCTCCTACCCTAGCCAATTCTAGAACCATCCTCCAGCAACCTGGCTCTGAAAGGCCTGGTTGGGGCCGTTCACAGAGATGGCTTGGAAATCCTCCCGGGACTGGAAGCTGCGAGAGCTTAAGGAAGCGGGCTTACCACTGACTTCCTCTTTTGCAGGGACATGGGCTGTTTTTGTTTCCTGAGAGAAAAGGCATGTTTCAGATGAATTATTGACCAAAAAGAAAAGGCCAGGAGCAGGACCTCCGCCCATGCTCTGGGGAGAAATGCAGACAGGCCCGACTGGCCCGAGGCTCTCTTATAGCCCCGCCAGGTCAGGCCCCCAAGGCCCTGGCCAGCTGTCCTTTCCCCACTTGCAGCGTGCACAGCCCCCTCCTGACACCAAGTGCTGCCTGGCTTTCAAGGACATTCTCTGTGGATTAGGAACATCTTGAAGGCAGAGGCTGGTCTCATTCCACTGTGTCCCAGTCTTGCCCAAGGGGTGGATGGTGCTGGGATGGAAGAGGGCCTGGGCTGTGTCTCCATGGGCCCCAGCTCTCTCCTTACCCTGTGCACAGGAGGCTGATCTCCCTGACCGCATCTCCTCATGTCCCCTGCACCTCGGGCTTGGCCACTGGAGGAACCCAGGGGAGACCTGAGAGGTGCAGAGATGCTGGGGGCATGTCCTCCCCTTCCTCCGTCTCCACCAACTCCAATGGGGTAGCCCCTCCCTGGAGGCTGAGTCTCCAGCTCTCGCCAGTTCCCCCTGGCACCGTGTCCGCCCCCTTGACTGCTGTCCTGGCGGTGCTGGGTGCCCCATGGCTGCAAGTCCCTGAGAGCTTGCTTCTTCAGCCCCGTTGCCCCTGGACCTGCTCATGTCCCTGGAGAAAACTGCCCGCAGCCCCTGGAGGGAGCCTTCCCCTTGTGCTCCTCCCTTGGTGATCCCCCCTCTAAAGCCCAGCTCAGCGAGGGTAGGCAACACTACTGGGATGAGTGCTAGTGAGTTCCATCTGTCTGTCCTTCCCAGTCCTGCAGACTCGCCTCGCCACACCCACAGGTGCCCCTCCTCTGCGCCCCTGAGCAGGGGCAGACAGGCACACCCAGGCCGGTTCTCGCCCAACACCCGAGTCAAACTTGTTGGTAAGGCAGTGCAGTGGCCGGGGCTGGGCTCTGGAGTCACATGGTTCTGGGGTCAAGTTCTGACTCCACTGTTCCCCAATTGTGCCATCTGGGGCAGCTCCCTAACTCCTCGGAGCCTCAGTTTCCCCGTCTTCGAAATGGAGCTGACAGGGAAGAGATGAGGCAAGGAGGAACCGAGGATGAGGGTGACGGGGTGAGCCTGGTGCCTAGTGAGGATCTGACGACACCTATTCCCTGGGTATTTACTGTCGTTTTTAGAGGTGGCCCTGCAGCGAAACTGGGTCCTGCCTCTTCTGCCCACCTGCTGGCCCGCCATCCTCTCGGCGTGACCAGGTTTCAACTTGATAGTGTCTGTCCCTGCTTCTGGGTTACTGAGGTGAGGTGGCACACACCAGCAGATTCAACGAGGTAATTCAGTGTTTGAGGTGTTAGGATTACTCTTCAGGTGGACCCAGGGAATTTAAAAACACTTTCTTAGAAATGCTGTGTGATTAACAACTCCTGTCACCCTTCGGTATTTTGGGACATTTCTGTTCTTTGGGTTGCCGGGCCTGACACTCAGCTCATCAAAAGCTGGTGGAATCAAACTCCCTACACAATGGGGCATGGTGACTGAGAGTCACTCTAAAATATTCCAGCAACGAGAAAGAAACACGAAGGCAGTGGAAACAGACGGAGCACAGTCCCGGTGACCGCTGGATGGGGCGAGGGCAGAGGGAGGGTGGTGGGAGGGTCTTTCTCCTTCCTAGGGGCTTAGCAATCGCTCCGATTTTAAAAAGCCTGGGGCGGGCGGAGGAGCCGGAGCCCAGCTGGCCCACCAGGCTCAGAGCTGGGCACATCAGGAGGACACTCACCTTTTTATGGCTTTGTAGCAAATGATGACGAGCACGGTCAGGAACACCAGGGCGGCACAGCAGACAGCAACGATGATCACCAGCCCCGACCACCAGCTTTCCTCATCGGGGCACGAGGTAGAGTTGGGGACTGGAAGAGACGGGAGCAGCCTGAGTGTCCTCTGGGTGAGCCGGAAGCAGCCGGCATCAGGGGTGGGACCATCTCGGGCGACCCCAGTGTGGACCTCATGGACATCTGTCACCCCGAGGAAGGCCCTCTGACCTTTCCTGCAGTCCCCCCCCCCCACCGAGGCGGGTGACGTCATGGCTGGCTTCCAGCCAGCCGCCTCCCCCAGTGCCTCCATCCGGGCCCTGGTGAGCGCAGAGCAGGGGTTAAGTGCCGCGCCCTGGCCATCCATCCTCCCTTGGCATGAGCTAACTGACAGCCGGGTCAGGTTTAATTTCCCATGAAAAATAACAGAACATCTCATTCTCTCAGTTGAGGCATTAAATCCGGTTCCGCTACAGGTGGGGGTGGGGAGCTGGGTGCACAGGGGACTCTAGGGGAGGAGAGGGAAGGAGGCCATCAAGGTCAGTTTCTTAAGCTAATTCTTGCAAGAGGCTAGCTCTCTTCAGTTGTGAATCCAGCCCAGGCGGTGGACACAGGCTGTCATCTCAGTCGTTATGGGGGTGGCCAGAATGTGGGAAAGTGTCATCGACAAAGCACCTGGCACTGAGTGCCACAAGGTCCTCTCATTGTTGTCCGACCTGTGAAGTCTTTAGGGTGGGCCTGCTGTCCCCTCCTCGACACTGGCTGCGTCCGGGTGCATCTGAAGGAAATCCCAGAACCACATCCCAAAGGTCCCGGAAAGACCAGACACAACTCGAAAGCAGTGTTGGGAATTGCAAAAGGGCTGGGTCGTGGGAGGAAGGGGGGGATGGACGATGGACAGACAGGGCCAGCCTGGGGCGGGTCTTCAAGATGCGAATATACACAAAAGAATCGTGTATGTGCCTATGCCCAGCCTCTGTCTACTCAGGAATAGGTGACTTGAGGACACCCACTGCACTTGGGGGACAAGTGGCGACCGTCCTAAGGACATGTTCTTATCCAGGGGTAAGTTCCACTTCACAGCTTTGACAAAGATGTCCAGAGGCCACACCCATCATGATACCCTGGAAAGCACCACTTTCTAGCCCATCCCCACCCTGGGGCAATGGCTCTTCTGATTTCTAAAATCATAGATTAGAGTTGCTTGTTCCTGACATTCACAGAAACAGAAGGAGTCATGCCATGTTTTCTTTCTCCTTCCTTTATCCAGAGTAAGTGTTTGAGGTTGATCTGTGTGGCTGCACTTTGGAGGATACCTTCCTTTTCATGACTGAGTAGAATTCCGGCATGTACGCTACCACGTTTCCCCATTTACTTGATGATGGACACCTAGGCTATTCCCAGGTTTTTGATTGCTCTGTAAAAAGAGCCTGAAACCTGAGCCTGCGAGCCTCTGTATAGACGTGATTCATATTTCTCCTGGATAAACAGTAGGGCTGGGGCTGCTGGGTCCTGTGCTCTGTGCAAGATGAGCATTCTAAGAACTGCCAAGCTGCTTTTCCCAAATGCTTCCCCTTCTGTACCTTCCTGTGCAGAACCACGAAAGCTGCAGAGAAGATGGAGAGGAGGGAGTGGAGACCGAGTCGTTACTGAGCAGCTGGACTAAGAGATCCAGGAAGCTATTATGCACTCCCTGGAGGGCTGGTGCTAAGACCCCATTAGCAAATGCAGGGTCCCCAGGGCCTGGACAAGGATGCCCCTGGGCTGCCCTAGCCAGGGCAGGATCAGGCCAATGCTGAAAAGGTACAGAATCCAAAATCAGAATAAACTCTAAAATGAGGGGAAGGAGGGCCAAAGAACTTTCCCCTTGAGGAACTTGCTCAATGCCTTTCCTGTGTGAAATATCAAACCCCAAATCCTTCCTCCCGATTCCTCAGCTGAGGTATCCCTGACTTGGTCAAGTCTTCCCAGGGTGACCAGGTGCAGATCGAGTACCCTTCTCTAAGCAGCAGTCACCGCTGGGTCAGACTGCCATCAGATCATGCAAGGCTGTCTGTCTACACTGGGTCCACACCCCAAGCTTCGCCCTCTGTTTTCACTGCTTTTCAGGAAGCAGTTCTGCTTTCTGTGCCTCTATCTCAGGCTATGACACCTCTGAGCAAGTCCCCAGGCCCACTCCTACCCACTAGTGGCCCAAGAAGTTTCCCCGGCAACCTGTGGCTAGAGATAAATGGCCAGGGGCGGTACCCCTGACCAGCAGCTCTTGGAGATAGGAGAATTGTCTCTGGTGGACACAATGAGCCACCCCAGCAGCAATGGATGCTCATGACAATGAACGAGGTATTTCTACCCAAGGTAGAACTGTCTCTTGAAAAATGCCAACAGGGCCTCGATTCCATCAGGTCGAGGGACTGTAGACCTCACTTAGAATCTGGCGCTTTCCACAGCGCCTCTTTCCCCTGTGTTCTCCGGTGATGGGGTAGGAATGTCCTTTGTACGGTCACTTTCAAAGCACAATTGGTCCTGAGAGGAGCGAGCTCTGGCTGAGTCCCCTCTAGTATTCCATGGATAAGCATGTGAACCCAAGGACACTGCTCAAGGCAAAAACGCCAACAGCCGTGGAAAGACAGGCATTTTGTGAAACCGAGTCGACGAGACCCAAGTCTTCGGTTTTGCTCAGAAAACCAGCCGTTGTGCCCCATGGCTGCGTCCTTATTATCTTGACTTGAGTCAGTTAGAGAAGGGAGCTGGAGGAAGCCTGGGAGGTGTTATTTCAGAAAAGAGAAGAGATATTGAACCCAGGATCAAGAAGCAGCTTTCCCAGGGGCCAGACTGGAGACCTCAATCTTCAGGCTGCCGCCCTGCCTGCCCCTGCCTCAGCCCTCGGGCTGGATGTGGCCAGTATCTCTCTCCAGAGGTGACAAGACCACTCATCATGTAGGCTGATGGGTTGTACTTGAGAAGACGGGGTCTGGATGTGTTCATTTGTTCATTCAGTCACCCACCAGGTGCATCCTGAGCATGCCTGGCACGTGGCACCAGGCTAGGAACTGGGGCTACGAAGATGAGTCCGACATAACCTGTGGCCTCACTGGGCTTGGTGCCAGCTGCCCTGCAGGTCATTCCCAAGCTGACCGACACCCGATCTTCTTGCTCAGGGAGCCAGCAGTGTCCAAAAGAAGAGGCATGCACAAGTGGCTAACCTGCAAGGTGAGATCACCTGTGGCTGAAGAGAGGGTGGCTCGGGGCGAGGGTGATGCCTGGTGAGAGGCAGGTGGCAGACGGGGAGGCCAAGGCAGTCGGACTGTCAAGTGCTGGGAAGGAGGCTGCCCAGCTCCTGCCTCCTCTTTTCTTTTCTTTTTTTTTTTGGTACTGGGGATTGAACCCAGGGGCACTCCACCACTGAGCCACATCCCCAGCCCTATTTTCTATTTTATTTAGAGACAGGGTCTCACTGAGTTGCTTAGGGCCTCGCTAAGTTGCTGAGGCTGGCTTTGAACTCGCGATCCTCCTGCCTCAGCCTCCCAAGTGCTGGGATTACAGGCGTGTGCCACCACACCCAGCTCCTGCCTCCTCTTGTCACACTCTCTGCACAAGACAAAAAGGCAGGAGCTGTCCGGGCCTCTTAGGGGTCTTGACACCCTCTCCTGAGACTCAATGGGCTTTGCCTGCCACGTTCAGTAAACGCTCCTCACTTCTGACGCCTGCACAGAGGCTGAGACCGGCAACCTGAGAGGGAGTTTAGAAAGATCCAGCTCCTTTTGAATTCGGCAGAGGAGCCACGTTCTGTTCAGTTGGGAAATGCATTGTTAAAGCTTTGGGACTTCTAGCGGGGTGCAGTGGTGCCCGCCTGTGATCCCAGCCACTTGGGAGGCTGAGGCAGGAGGCAAGTTTGCAGCCAGCGTGGGCAACTTAGCAAGGCCCTGTCTCAAAATAAAAACTCAAAAGGGCTGGAGTGGAGCTCGGAGGTGGAGTGCCCTTGGGTTCCACCCCAGTGTCACACACACGCACAAGGTAGCCTTGGGGCTGCTGCTTCCAGCCCAGACGGAGTAACAGGTACAAGATTTGCCCACCTGAAACATAAAACCCGCTTAAAAAACAGATACTCGAAACAAGGTTCTCAAAGCTGCGGACATTGGGCAGCAAAAGACGGTGCTCCCCGAGACAGGGAGCCAAGAGGCGGGTCCTGCCCTGGGCCCAGCCTGCCGCCTGGACACTCTCTCTACAGCGGTGCAGGGGGGGAGACGCCAGGCAGGACCCAGGTAGGCTTGAGTCCAGGGAGCAAACAAGGGAGAGGGAGCCTGTCCCCAGAAGAGGAGAGGAAGCCCAGAGCAGACGAATGTGCCACTGAGCATGATCAGGCCCGTGGTAAGTGTTACCAAAGGAATGGAAGGGACAGAGGCCCGGCAGGTGCCCTGAGAAGAGGCAGGTGCAGAGGGAGCTTCGGATGCGCCACCTCCACCGGCACGGTGCTCAAGACGGCTGAGCCACGGGACCACGGAGTTCCCGGGAGTGGGGGCGTGGAGCCACCCAGGTCCAGGGTCAGAGCCAGCTGTGCAGCTGTGGGGGAACTGAGCGAGGGATGCGCGAATCAAGCCACAGCAGGGTACCTTTAAACAGCAGTGCAGTCTGGTTCCAGAAGACGGGAGCGACAGCCGTGCCATTTGTTTTAAAATCACTGTCCCATCTTGAGTTGGTGGCTCCGTCGGCGGCTGTCTCTTGGCCCTGTGTGTGGCCACCTCAGGAGGCCAGCCATGTGCTCAGGTGGCATCCTGCTTGTTGAGTACAGCCTGAGTTTCAGGCACCGCCGGGACACAGTGGGCCTCTGGGGTGTCATCAGATGTCTCTTCCAACATTCAAAGCCTTGGGTGACTCGTGCGTGCCCAGGCTGCCTGAGTGGTTTCCCTTGGTCCCCAGGAACTGACTGTCCTGTGCTTAGTCGGACTTACTCATGGTCAGGTGGGGCGTGCCAGCCACCTGGCTGCCTCTGGCTGCCTCCGACTTCCTCCGCAGCCGGGTGCTCAGCCCCACTCACAATTCAGGCGGCAGGGCTGTGCAGGGTCCCCAGTGCTGGGGAGAGCAGTCTCCATCTCCTTCCGGGGCGAATGTCCACGAACCTGCTCCCAAACAGCAGACAGGTGCCACCTTTCCCAGGGACAATGAAGGCAGAGGCTGTGCGGGGCCAGGAGTCACTTCTCAGGCGGGAGTTCCTATGGATGACACCACCAGGCAGAGGTGACAGCAGTCACACGGCCCCATTTCAAGGGACGGTCTCATGGCCCAGTTGGTCCTCAGTGTGGCGGTCCCTCTCTGCACTTCTCCTTCCACTCACCTGAAGGGCCTTCAGGAAGTGGCCTGCGTGTGGGACTCCGAGTGAAGAAGGGCCGCAGTCTCGGCGTCTCCCCCCAGCAGCCCCGGGCGGCTCGCCTGTGACTTCTCGCTTCTGTCTGGCACTCGAGAGCAGCCAGGGGGCAGGGAGCTTTGCTGAAGGCTTGTGTGGTGGCAGAATCTGTGTCACAGACCCTCAGACAAAGGAGGAAGCTGAGGCTGTGCCCACGGCTGCATAGGTACCAGGCCCGGTCCCATGACCGTCCGCGCTGCTTAACGTACTGTCCCAAAGCACCGCGGGCTGTGCGGTTCTCAGCGGCCCTCACCCTCCTGCCCGGCGGCCCCAAGGCCCAGCCCAGGTGGGCTGCTTGGTGCAGACTCCGAGGCCACCGAGCAGGGGGCTGTGAGGGCAGGGCGCCCCCTCCCCCTCCACCCCACCCCACAGAGCCCCATTGTCCCTGCACACAAGGGACTGACTCTCAGGCCACCGCTCTCCATTTATGGGCACAGGGCATCCATGGGAAGGCCTGTGCCAGGGACGCCCACCTCCCCAGGGGCCTCAGGGCCAGCGTGGGTATGGAGCTGCTTGCTGTTTTCCTATCCTGAAGGTGCCAGTGTCCATGGCTGGACTCAAAGTCGACACAACCGTGCCTGGGCTTGTGCTGACCTCGGAAATCAGCCCCCACTTCTGGAGAGAAATAAGAAATTGCCTGGGAATCGCTGCAGGTGTGCAGGACACCTCTCTGTGCCTGGGTCTGGGGGCCCTTCCCCCCTTCTCTGCTAATGGGACTCGACTTCGGGCTTCGGGGTCTTGGGCAAAGACCCCGCTTTCTGAAGTCGTCCCAGTTCCTCCCTCGAACTATAGCTGGGCGCCGCTGGCTGCCCGGTGCCAGCAGTCAGCAGAGGGAGCAGGGCCCTGGGGGGCCAGGCTTTGGGGAGGTGGGCCAGCCCTAGAGGTGGGTTTTCCATGGTCTTAGCCAGGCTGGTCCTTCCTCTCTTTCTGCCTCTAACTTAGGGGTCACGTTATTCTGGCGGGCGGACAGGAGAGGGAAAGTCTCCAGAAGCCTGGGCTTCTGAAAGTGGTCTCCTGGCTCTTAAGGGAGGGAGATAGGAAGAGGCAGGCCCCTCGGCCTGGACACCACTCTGCCCCTCTGTGTTCCATGGCCGAGCAGCTGAAGGTGGTGAGAGTCCAGGGAGCAGACACTCTCATGTGACCTGTCCAGGGGCTCCTCAAGGGGCAACATCTGAAGGAAGCCTGGGATCTGGCAAGGGGGCTCACCTGCAGGTGTCTGGGTGAAAGAAAGGCCAAGACAGAGAGGGAAGGGAGCAATGATGTCTTGGCGAGCTGGGGGGCTGTGCCCCTGCAGGGGGAGGCCCTGGGCCCAGGTCCCAGAGCTGAGGTCAGGGAAGGAGGCAGGGAGGCTGGTGGGGACCGTTGTGCTGTGGAGTGTGGGGGATTCTGTCCATCATCTCAGTGAAGAAGTGCCAGGACAGGGCAGGGGCCAGGGCTCCAGGGGCAGCAGCGGAGGTGCAGCCAGGTGTCTGGGAATGCAGGTGGGTGACAGGACCAGGGAAGGGAGGACACCAAGGGCCCTGTGGGGCTGGATGTCAGGACACAAACCTACTGAGGGTTCCCCCAGAGAAGGGACAGTGGGCGGTGCAGGCCCAGAGGAGGAAACAGGCTCAGAACCAGGTGGAGCAAAGGCGCCCGACTTCAGTGCAGTTGGGATTTGAACCTGTGACTGAGGGAAGGAAAACAAGCCAGCGAGCCCCCAGGCGACCGTGAATAACTGAAATGAGACAGGGTGTGGGGAGTCATGCTGGCAGTGGAAGGGGAGACTGCCGTCACCGTGGGCATTGGGGACATCTCTCTGAAGAAGTGACATTCAAGCTGGGCCCCACAGGGAGGAACAGAGGAGGTGGCCCTGTGGAAAGGACCCATCTGGGTTGGCCTAGCCTGGCAAGGGCAGGACGGGGGCACGGGAAGCTGGCATCCCAGCCTCTCTGCTCCCCCACTGGGGGCTGGATGTCCCTGATGCCTGGGGTGAGGGGCCCTGGACCCCTCCATCTGCGGCTCTAACCTGTGGCCGGTGCTCCTCGGGTCACTGACTCTGGTTTATTTATTCCTGCCCAGCGTGGTGGCAGCAAGGCCGTCTGTCATCAAGGGCCGTGTTCCCAGGCTGGGCTCCTGCGGGGGCGTTTTAAAAGCCTAATGCATTATTAACAAGTGTCTCCATCGTCCTGTCCTAATTAGGAAAGGAAAATTATGAATTGGGTCTGTCCTCGGGTGGAGGCTGCTGCAGCCCTTCCGCACTCGAGGGGAAGATCAGCAGAGGCCCGGCAGGCGCCCGAGCAGTGGGGGGCTGCCGGGTGGCCTAATCAGGCTCCCGATGGCAGCGGAGGAACACGCCCCTCAGCTCTTCACCCAAGCAGCCAAGGACTTGTCCTCCCTACGAGAGGCAGGGTGACCTGTTCCTTCCCCTTGGTCTCCTCCCCAGGGCCCCGAAGCCTGCTGCTCCCTCCAGATGCACAGCTGCCCTGAAGCCCCACACTCGCCAGCTTCAGGACAGTGCCGTGAGGTCCAGAAGTGGCACGATGGTGCCACATCCAGAAAGCTCTGGGTGACACTGAAGAGCCCTCTAAGTGCCGTGGACTGGGCTGCACACCGGGGACAGGACCCTGCCCTCATAATGCTCATGATCTACTCATTAAATAATCGCCAAGTAATGGAGACACCAGCAGTGCATGTCCCTTGGACACAACAAGAGGAAACGACAGACGTTAAAATAATAATGTCCTGACGTGGGGGGCCAGTGGGAGTTGCTGAAAATAATGAGCTCATCCTCGCCTGTGACCTGGGGTTGCGGGGGGCAGGGGACGTGCTCCTGATGTGTGTATGAGGCACCCCGTAGGGCCCCCCGCCTCTGGGACACTCAGTAGATGTTGGGCGGCTTTCTCCAGCTCCCAAGCCACCATGGGGGCCTCCCGAGTGCCCAGTCTGGTAGAGTGTGCTCTGTCTAAACGTCGTGACTCTCTGGGGTCAGCTGGACCAGGGGTTGACAAACTCCGGCCCAAAGGCCCAGTCTGGCCCAGTACCGGTTTTGTAAATGAAGTTTCATTGGAACGAGACCCGCCCGTTATTCACACACCTTCTGGCTGCTTCCGTGCTGCAGCAGCGGGTCCAGTAGGTACGACACACACTGCACGGCCTTGAAGTTTAAAATGGTCACTATCTGGCCTTTTACACAAAGTCCTTTCTCCCTGAACCGGAAGGGCTTTGACTTAAGATTCAAGGCAAGGTTGGAAGAGGGTTTTGAGAGGTCACAGAAATCACATGCCAAGTTTGTATTTTGCAAGAACTATTCCACTCCTCCTCTCCTTCTGGTTCATTCTCCCAATGTCACACCAACAGCCCGGTGGGAGTCTCCAGGGACATGGCCCAGGCAGGGCTCTGTCCTCTCCTGGAGTTCTAGTAGTGACAACATGGTGAGGGAGCACAGACGGCAGGCAGGCAGGCAGGCAGACGAGTTTGGACCCCACCCAGCACACCATGCCTGCCAAGAGCCCGGACGAAGCCCTCTAACATCGTCAGCCTCGGCCCCCCACCCGTCAAAGGGCGGCAGTCTTTCCTGTAAGGTGGGGGCTGCTTCCCAGCTGCGGACCAGGACACAGGGATTCTGCTCTGGGTGCAGAAAAGTGTCAACCGAAGCTGGTGTCACCTCTTTCCCTGGCACCTGCAGCCCTTCTTTGGGACACTAGGCGGAGGCTGTGGAGAAGAGAAGCTCAAGGCAGGGGAGTCCGAGCATTTGCTCCCAGGGGCCTGGAGAGCATCCCTATCAGTGACAGAAAGGTGCCAGGTTTGAAAGTCCAACCCCAACACCGGCTGGGGACAACGCTTTCTAGGGCTCACTCCCTGCCCCTCCTCCTCCATTGGCCTCTCGGTCTCCTCTGGAGACACTTGCTTCAAAAATCCTTAAGTCAGATTCCAAGGACAGCGCCTACGTCAGGAACTTCAGAGCCCAGTTTACCAAAGTGTGGAACACCCTGGGTACCTTCATAAAGCACCAAACCAAGGCAGGGTTCTGTCCCAGTGAGATGCAGGGGACCCCTCTGCGTTCCAAATGGTTTCTTTCCAGAACCACCCTTTGCAAGTTCTCTGGACAGAGCCCAAGTCCTGTCCAAAGGTCCATGTTGGGTGGGGCTAAGACTCACCAAGGCCTGATAAGGTGAGGAAATCACTATGCTCATCTGGGCGTTGCTTTAAAAAATGGAAAAAGAAAAGAAAAGAAAAGAAAGGAAGGAAGAAACCTGACATGTCTGTGGTTTTGGGACAAAACCACAATATTAAAGAGGACAATATCCACACTGAGGGTCCAGAGGGGCACCGTCCAGTCAGTAGCTACCAACCGCTCAAGTGTGCCTACTTAAATTTAAACTAACTGAAAATAAAGTTAAAATTTAATCCCCCAGTTACACTACCCATATTTTAAGTGCCAGCCACCACAAGGAGCAAATGGTGGCCACGGTGGACAGCAAACGGCCATTTCCATCACTGCAGGAGGTGGCTGAGGGCCGGGCCGGAGCACAGGGAGGCAGCGAGGGTCGGGTACAAACGGGACAGCCACGCCTAGGCCGCAGGGCTGCCTGTTGGCAAGCCTGTGCCCCTCACTCTGCCTTTGGCTCTTGGATCCTTCCCTCCGGAGCAGGCAAGGCAGGGTTACTACCATCTTTACAGATAAGGAAGCTGGGGGCTCCTCAGGGCCAGAAAGGCCAGGTCCCAGAGCCCCGAGGAACGTGGCAGAGGCACAGCTTCTGAGCAGAAGGCTCTGGTGGCTGCCCTGGGACAATGAGAACCGCGGCCGGAGACCCTCACCCAGTTCAGCCCTGATGACTGGAGAGGGCCAGGCGCCTTCTGACACCACAGAGGCTCTCGCTCTCGCCACCTGGTGAGCAGAGCACCTGGGCCGAAACAGGGTCTCGTGTCTTTGAGACGCTGCTGAAGCACGGGGCTGCCCGGGCCTGCCTTCTGGGAGGGGCAGTGCACTGCTGCAGGGAACGGGCCAGGCTGGCCGCCTGCCTCCTGCCACTGCAACACCCATCGTTCACGAACTTCTGTGTCACTGGCTTATCCAAGGTCGGGGATGTCGGGACAGGGCAGAAAAACCACCCAGGCCTTGCCTGGGAATGGCATTCTCTCTCAGACCAGCACCTCATTTTAAGATCAAGGTCACATCACCTGGGTGCTGGCATTGCCACTGAAACTCTGTGACCCTTTGCAAGTGGTTTCGTCTCCTGGACTGCAGTGGCCCATCTGCCCCATGGCACTGGTGACCTTGGCCTAGAGCAGGGTCCTCACCCCCTACTCTGACATTTGGCATTGTCTTAGGGGGCTGCCCTGTGTCCCTTCCGATGTTTGGCAGTATTGCTGGCCTCTACCCATTCGATGACAACGGCACTCCTTCCTCACTTGTGATGCCCAAATGTCCCCTGCGGAGACCCACCGGGCTGAGAGATCTCCAGGGCTTGTCCGTGGCTCCTGTGCTCAGTGTAGAGACCAGGGCATCCACACAGGCCAGCCCACAGGATGAACCTCACTGGGCCAATGGAAGGAGTTAAACTTGTGGCCTTCCAGCTGGGACATTCTGAGATTCCAAGTCAATGGCCTTCAGAATGACCCCCGGCTGCAGCGAGGCTGTGCGGCAGAACTGTCCGTAACAGGGTCCAAGAAGAAGCCAAGGCATTATTTCCCAGGCATCCGTGATTTTCTCTGCCAGGGCAGGAGACAATGCGCCTTTGCCACCCACAGTCCGGTTCATTCTAAACCTGGGAACAAGGCACCCATTCACTCCGGGGCGGCGGGGAGGGGCAAAGGGAGGGAACAGTGGCCTCTGGCCTTTTCGGGTTGCTGGCAAGGGTGACGGAGAAGCTGGGGAGCAGGGGACAGGGGCTGCTCATGCTGCCTTGCTTTTTCCTGGTGGAAGGGGGGGCATAAACTAAGGGGTGCGCCTGCCCAGCCCACCCGGCGGCCGCTCGCCCTCCTTCCCAGGTGGAAAGCCCAACTGTGGGCTTCTTCGAGGCTGCCGGCGAGCAGGCCTCGCTGAATGGAGAGGATCCTGCCACTTCCAAACGGCCCCGTCCCCTGGCTGAAGGGAGCTATTCCAGGCCAGGCTGCTCCAAGTCAGGTGCACAGGCCAAACCCCAGGACACCTAACTGCCATCACTCGAGCTAGGACAGCTTTCCCCTGTGAAGAGGCCATGATCACGATTTATACAAAGTCCCAGCCACAACTGCTTATGTTCATGCAAATGCCAACCACGTGTGCCACACAGATACGCCAGGCTGTCCCTGGGACGGTGCCAGGACTTGCTGGTCATCTACTGGCAGACAAGCAAACACCTAAGGTTTCAGAGGAAATTCTGTGGAGGAAAAGACTTACGTTAAAAAAGGTGCAGGCCGGACCCAGTGGCACATGCACATACTCTCAGCAACTTGGGAGGCGGAGGCAAGAGGATTGCAAGTTTGAGGCCAGCCTCAGCAACTTAGTGAGATCTTATCTCAAAAAAAAAAAAAGTTCAATTTGCTTAATAAAAATATAATGATAGCATGTGTACCCTTGGCAGGTGCCTGCACATCACCTGATTTAAGTCTCCTGATCCGTCAGGAAATATGCATGTCATTGTCCCCATTTACAGAAATGAAAACAAGTTCCATGTGGGGAGGCCAATGGCAGAGCCTGAATTCCAAGCAACCCAACCCCAATGTCCCTCTTCCTTCTGTTACAGCCTATTACGAGTCAAGCCAAAACCATGGCCCCTGGTTTGGAGCATCAGGTGCTCAGTCCAGCCTGAAGAAGAGATTTTATCATCAGCCGCAGGGCATTGACATGAGGCGCGTCCCTCACCACAGTCCCCCCTGCAGCCTCCCCAAAGGCAGACGGCAGGACTGGCTCGACTGGAGGGTTTGTGAGACCTGAGCTAGACAGGGGGTGAAGCACTTCCTCCACTCACGCCTCGCACCCCAGCAACGAGGGAAATGAAGTTCTCAGCAAGGGAGAAACGGGGGTCATGTCATGTCATTTTCGGGAGTAATGCTCCCCCGTTAATTCCGCACAGCCCTGATCTCCCCAAGCACTGTGTGCCTAAATCCAATGGCCTTGAGCTCCCGAAGAACCCAGCCTCTGCCATCTGCTCTTTATTTTCCATGACAGCTGGGCACAAAGGTCATCAAAATCAACTGCTCCATCATTTTCCTTTGACAGGAACATTACTGGGGCCTCAGAGGTGAGACTGTCTCAGATGGACAGGGAGACTCTCCAGAAGCCAGCAGTGTCCACCTGCTTTAGAAAACCAAAGTGAGCGGGAGCAGACTCCAGGGCCAAAGCCCTGGGCGCTGCACTGCCACGCTGGCCACAGCCCCTCACTAGGAAACGGGACAAGGTCTCCAAAGAAAACTCTTTAGGAGCTGACATTCCAAAATTCCAAAACCATAAACTAGGACCAAGACCTGGAAGGTTCTAGAAACACCCAGAAGCTAGATAGAAAGGACATGATGGCCTGAGGTTTGACTCAGGTGTTCAGTTCCCCTCCCCAGAGACAACCACAATAGTAACTCTCCATTTCCTTCCACTGACCAGCTTTTGGATGTTCAGGAAGGTAACCTGTCTGAGATGCTAACCATGTATATACATTCCAAGTGAGAGCTCTCCAGTGGGAATCGAACCCAGCGCCTCGACCACCAAGCCACAGCCCAGCCCTGCAATTTGTGTTTCTCATGACGTATTTCAGCAGCGCTTTCCCATCAGAGTGAAAAGATCACACTGAACGTAGGTCACTAGGGATGCACCACAAGCCACCTCGCCAATGCGGAAGGGCTATTTTTCAGATGTAGGACCTCAACCCTTTACATGTGACTTCCACATGCAAAAGGAAGTTTGGCACCAAGACGAATTTGGTAGCAACCCTGAGCTGAGCAGAAGTGGAGCCGTGGATGGTCCTGAGGAATGCCACAGTGTGGAGACCCGCACGCCACCGCAGGAACGTGGGCGCTGGGCTGCCTGGCGGCCTTACCCAACCTGAGGTCCACACGCACATGGCTGCTTTCCTGAAATCCAGCACTCTAATTTCCAAGCATATCCAACCTCAACCCCCAGGTTCTGATAGGGCACCTTTTCCAGAACTTTCCTTTAGGCGGCGATATGGAAAACAGACATGGTGACCTCCCCTGGCCCTGGCTCTTGTCCCAAATCCACCCTGGGGCCATTTCAGCAACCCTCCCATTCCCTGAGCCAAGCCACCCGGAGGAATGGGACCTGGGCATTGCCCAGGACTTCCTGGAGAGGTGAGGCCCGGGCCACCACGCACACCAGGCGGCAAAGCCCCCGTTCCCTGCACTGTGCCCCAGTCCACAGGCAGCCCCTTTCTTTCCTTTCCTCCCTCTGACCCCACACTGTTCCCCTCGTCACCGTGAGGGACTCTGCTCTGAGCTTTTGCTCCTACTTCCAACGACAGCGTCATGAGATGCTGATTCTTTTGAGAACAGAAAAAAATCAGGATTTTAAAATGTGAAGTATTTTTGGTGATTAGACACCGTTTCCTCCCTCCCTCCCTCCCTCTCACTGGATGTGGCCTGTTGCCCCATTTGGGTTCCCAGCATGGCCGGCATTCTCAGGGGCAGGGGCCTGGCCTGCAGTATCAGTGACAGATGGACTTCACTCTATCTCTTTGGGAACAACCAGGGAAACAAAGCCGCCACCCCAACCATGGGAAGAAAGAAGCATTCTCAGGGCTGCTCCCTGGAGGGCCTCAGCTCCTCAGCAAGGGTGAGTTGGCAGAAAGGTCCCCAGAGGCTGCTCCTGGCCCTGTGCTCTTTCCCCAGAGTATCTACCCAGCCCCGCGGCTTCCAATACCAGCCAGCGCCGACCCCCACAGGCATAGCCTCAGCCCAGCATGTCCCCCATCCAACTGTGACTCAGCACTTCCACTTGGCAATTTCTGAGTTCGGTGTCCAAGCCGAAGTCTTCACTTTTCACCCCTCAAACTCCTGATCCCCCAATCACCCCTCGCCCGGCTGCTCCATCCAGAAACCCGGGTGGGAGTCCTCCCGACAGCCCCCCCGTCAGTCCTCCCTCCACTCCATCCACCAGCAAGACGCGCAGTCGGCTTCCTCCAGGCTGTCCTCCGGCACAGCAGCCTCCTCTCTGGGACCCCCTGCCGCCCTCCACCTCGCACAGCACTCCTGCCCAGCCTCCTCAGAGGCTTCTTGCCAAGGGAAGCGTGAAATCTGGTCTTGCCATCACAGCCTTGGTTAATGCTGCTGCCATTTTGGTCACTCAGGTTCAAACCCTTGGAGGGAAGAATCTGGGAACTTTCTGAGCAGTGCTGGAACTTCCAGACCACACCCAGGGAAGATGGATGGCTTGTGGGTTTGTGGTTGGAATAAAGGAAGGAAGGAAGGAAAGAAGGAGGGAAGGAAGGAAGGAATTAGTGCTGTCACTTAATGGCCACACCGCAGAGGCGGCAGCAGTTAATACCTGTCGGGTGGCAGCCCGCCCGCCTGCCCCATCCGCTACCCTCCCGCAGAACCTTGAGCCCTTGGGTGGAGCTGGCAAGCTGGTTAATCCCACAGGGCTTACGGGCGCAGAAAGCATCTTAGAGTTGAATGCGGAGATAAACTGCTTTGCTGGTTTTAAAGCCCAGAATGTTCTCAGAGCTGAGAAGAAAATCCCTTGTGTATTTCTGGCTGTGAAGGAATCCAGGTCTGGCCTGGCCTGGGTGGGGGCTGTGACAGTGGGCTTTGCTCAGCAGTGTGTTGGCGTTGGAGGCCTGGTGGTGGCTGGCCCTCCTCGGCATGGGGTCATCTGGGCTGTCCCCAGGTCTCTGAGGGGGGCTGGGCATTTTAGAACACTGGATTCCATCCTCTTGGAAGAAAAGTTCAGCAAAAGGTAGAAAAAAGGATTGAAGGACGCAGGGAGGGAGGAAGAGACTAGAAATTTCAAAAGCAGTGAGACGAGTTTGGTCTTCAGGCCATGGGATTCTGTCACATTTGGGCCAAGAACCTGAAGAGAACTTGTGCTCAGTGGACTGTCCTCATGGTTAACAGGAATACGGAGCAGATGCTTCTGGGGCCCAGGCCCCTCCTCTGGGGCAGCCGGCAATGCACTGACTTAGAGGCCGAGAGGACGGCTGGGCCTCACAGTGGAACCTCCTGGGTGGTACCGTCCACACTCCAGGGCTCCCTGTGGACTCCATGACTGTCCAGCTGGAGCCACACATGGCTCAGGTCCTCCCCTTTCCTGGGTGCTCTTCCCTGTGGCTTCCTCCTGAGGGCATCACTAAGTCATGTCATACACCCGAACCCAGGCAGGTTCTGCCCCCGGGAAGCAACCAAAGTCAGAGGAAGAACAGAAATCATGGAAAACATGGTTTGAAGGCCATGGCCCGATATAAGTACCTGACCCCACAAGACGACATAGTAGTGCAATTTGAAATAATATTCACAAGCAGACAGTACAACAAGAATCCTGGTGAAGGACACTGCCCTGTCCTCCAGTCAAGCAGGGTGACCAGGACCACAACTACGGTGTCCTAGGGTCAGTTTAGTTCAGTGTGCCACAGATTTCCCAAGTGTTCTGTGAGAAGGCAGCAGATGATAGCCTTGTGTGTGGACTCAGGGGACCCATTGCTGACCTTCCCTGCAAGTCAGTGGGGTCGCCAAAGGCAGACGGAGCCCCCAGTGAGGCCAACACCAGCTCCAAGGACCTGAGACACTCGAGTGTTTTACATCTCCCTGTTGATGGCAACTGTAGGCACTTGGGACATGGTTCATAAATTAATCTGGATTAGCCCAAAGAGTAGAAGAGAATCATCAAAAGATTGATGCCTCTTTCCACAGCAGCAATGTGGGTCCCCGGGGTTCCAAAAATGGAAAGAGCCACCTCTGCACAGCATACCAGGCTGGGACTTGAAATCTGCTGTGTGGGAAGAAGGCTTAATGGCTGAGCAGGGTCCCTCTAGCGGGAGGTGACAGCAGGCCATTGGTCATCCCTGGCCCTTGCCCCACCACCTGCCAGTAGTGCTTACCCTCAGCCCGAGTTCCAGCAAACAGACACCCGTGTCTCCACCGGCACCCTTGATTGAGAACCACAGTCGAGTCGCTCAGGGTGAGAGGGAGAGGGCAAGGGAGGGCGGATGCTGCCCCTCAGGGGTTGGGGATGAAGGCGAGCCTGGGTCAGGAGCATGAGGAGTGGGACACAGGCGGGGAGCGCCTGCCGGGCCAGTGAGGACGCCCTGAGCACCCTGGCCGCTCACGTCCAGTTCATAAATCCAGTGCTTCTGAGGGTTTCGATGCCAGCGTCCAGACGCAGGGGAGGCCGAGGTGCCCTGGCTGGTGCTCAATCCCTGCTCAGCACTTGGCAGAGGCCTGTCAGGATACCACAGTCTGGAAGCTTCCGGGACAGCCTGGCCCAGGACCCTTGCACCTCCACCCAATTCCTCCTCCAGAGGCCAAGGGGGTGTAGAGATGCCACCGCCAGGTCCCAGCCAGGAAGGCCCTTGATGCAGGGCCGGCAAACGCCATTCCCACACACGGCCTGGCCATATTTAGAGAAAGAAACAGGATAGAGAGATGGTGTAAATCAAGTCCCCGAACGCCAGGTCAGAAGGGAATGAAACCCGGCCAACATCTTGGCACAGTCTTGGAAAGAGATGGTTGCCACAGCGAGCAACCCAACAGAGACACGCAGACGCGGGCGCTGGGCCGCCTTCCCGGCCCTGAGATGAATGGTCTCGGGGAACCGTGCAGCCGGGGGCTCCTCCAACTGCATCTGGGAACTGTCACCTCTCTTTCCCTGAGTCACTGTCCCAGTACGGCCCTCCTCTTCTATCACTTGGACAGCACTGTGGTCACCCGCTGGCCTCCCCACAGCCCCTCACCCCTCCAACCTACTCACTGCCAATGACGGTCTTTAAAAGCAAATCCATTAGTGTCACTGCCATGGTCAAAGCCTCTTTAATGGCTCTCCATAGCGCTTTGAAGGAAGTGTCTCTGTGCTGTGCAAATTAGGGTTTACAGGACCCCGAGTGATTTGGGACCAGCCTTCCCAACCTCCTTTAGGCAGCCCTCTCCCCCGGGCACAGCGTCCAGCAAGGCCATCTCTGGGTTCTTGAACCCTGTCGGTTGCTTCCACCTCAGGGCCTCTGCGTGCCTGGAATGCTCTCCCCAAAATTTAAAGGGCAAGTTCCTTCCCTTCCTTCACATTTCAGCCAGCTCAGAGAGGCCCTCCCCGGCCCTGAGCTGCAGGGCCATCTCCAGGTAGCACCACCCAGAGCCCCAGAGCCCAGCTCCCACCTCGTCCTGGCCCAGAGGAGGTGTTCCTCAGCTGTCTGTCCCGACGGCTCCCCAATGCTCAGTGTCTCCCCTGGGGTGCCCGGATGCCTGTGCCATTTGGTTCTTGACAGGAAATTAAAGGACTTCTGGTGGGGACTCTTCTGCTTCCGAGCATGTTGAGTGGGTTCACTGTTATCCACCTCGACTTCCTTCATCGATTACTCTCACCATGATTCTTAAGGACACCCGAATCCCTTTTCCCGTCCGCGGAAACCTCCCCTGATGGTCAGATGGGCTCCCACTAGGCCAGGACCTGGGCACTGAGAGGCACCCTGGGGACACCTGTCCTGGGGTCCTGGGACGCAGGTGGGGCCAACTCACGGCGGCACTTGATTTCAGCAACACACTCCCTGTCACTCCCAGAAGTACTAGCGTGACACATGTTCACCTCCCACCCAGGGGTGCATTAATTATTCCCCTTTAATTGCACCAGTACTGGGTCATTGACAGGCTGCTTAGTGAAAGCCTGGCTGGAACCGGAGCATGGCTCCCACTGGCTGGCTGGGTGGTGACGCCAGATGGCTCCGTTCTGCTTCAGCACTGCCCTTGCCTTGGGCCATGCTGGGCAGTGGTCACTGTCACTGCTTGCTTTGGCTCAGCGGAGGCCCCAGCCATGCTCTCTGCTCCCATCTTGTCCCCCATGCACCCAGGCCACCACCCTTCAGAAGCACAGCAGGGTCCTACCTGGTGCTGCCTGGTCCCAGAAGACGTTGCCTCTCCCCTGGGGTCCCTGCTTCTGCCCAAAGACCACCAGCCAGGGGTACTCTGCTGGGAGCACTTCAGATGGCATCCTCCTGGGCTCTGTGCCTACCCATGCCCCCTTCTCACTGAGTGAAGAGCCCCTGGTGGGGGCTGCACCCCTATCCTCGCTTCCCACCCAGCCACAGCCACGCCGCAGCCATGCTGCCTCGCCAGGTGGTGAGTGCTGAGCCCAGCTGTCCTTCCACCTGGGCGCACTCGCCAGGTCGCAGCCTGCTGCTCCCTTTCCCCTCCAGGCCTTGGCACAGGCAGTGCCCAGGTCCCTGATCTCCTTGCCCCGGCCCTCACCTCTCAGCACATGGCTGCCAGGCTCCAGGGTGGCCGAGCCTCTGCTCACCCATCTACGGCCCCTGCAGGAACCTCGGCTGCACATCTGTTTTTTTCGGCTCCCTCTGGAGCTCTGCAGATGAAGAAATGCTCAAAAAATGTCTGAACAAGGTTCTCCCCCCTGCCCCCCAGCCACAGCTCTCAGAAGCTCCTGGGGGCTCTGTCTGAACCCCCCTCGGTGGCCCAGGGCACACCCCCTCCTGCTCCCTTACCTCTGGCTCAGGCTCCCCATTCTGGGAGGGCAGCTCACCTTCCCCAGGCCAAGGGCAGCTCCCCCACCTTCCAGCCCACAGTGGGTTCTGTCTCCCCCAGGCCTCCTGCACTACCCAGCTGACACCCCAGTGGCCCCCGTGGCCCCAAGTGGGCGCTGCCCTGTGAGTGAGCCCCTCATTCCTTGGTCCCTGGGCAGCTCCTCAGGGGCCTGCACTGAGCTGGGGAGGAGGAGCCGGTGAGTCCACGGAGGGAGGAGGCCCTGGGCTGCTCCCCAGAGCTCTCCGGCCTCAGCAGCCTCCCCGGCCCCTGGCTTTTCTCCTCTCGCCCGGCTCCATCTCAGGCTCCTCAGGCACTGCCCTCGCCATCTTTCTCCCTCCCCCTCGTGGCCCCAGTGATCTCTGGTGGCTTCGATGCCACCTTCCTCACCTTAGGGCCAGCTCAGACCTCTGCCTTCAGCTCGTGAGCCCTCAGCTGATGGTGTCCCATGGCACCTCCAAGGCGCTGTGACAAATCGGAACTCAGGGTCTCCACTGTCACCGCGTCCTCCTCACCTGGCGGCTGATCGCCTTGTCACCGCCCCCTGAGCCTTTCCTTTCCTGACAGCAGGCCTGCTACTGAGCCTGCGAGGCCTCAAGCCCCACTCCTAGCACAGCCTGGCTGGCAGGGGTCCTGTGCCCTGGTCCAGCCTTTTCTGGGCTCCTCACCTTAGCTGCCTCCAGGCGGGCTCACTACAGATGGCTTAGACTGCAGGCCTCTGCTCAGACCGGCCAGCGGCCGTGCCCTGCCTGGGACTCAGCCCAGGAGTCTCCACCTGCTTTGTCTGTCCTACCCCTCCAGCCGAGGCTCACCATGCTGCCCAGGCACTTTCAGTCCTGGGACGGGCCAGGCTCCAGGGCTTTGCCCAGGCTGTGCCCCCTGCCAGGTACCCACCCCTCTCCTCTCCTCCAAGCCAGCCTCCACCTGGGGAATCCTCTCCCGCCACAGCTCGGCTGGCGCCTGCTCCAGGCCACCTGCTCTGGTCAGATGCCTCTCCCTCCTACTGACCCCTGGAGACTCAGGGGCTTGCAAATGCCGTGTGCTCTGCCTCCCGCGGGCTGTCCCAGGCATCTCAAACTCCAGGTGAGAAAGAACAGAACCCCTAAACTTTCTCCGTGAGCTCACTGAGTCTTCTCCACTGCGTCACCCTCAGTGACCAGATGTAGTGTTTGGCACACTCGGAACCTTATAAATATTTGTCGAATGAATAAATGTTTGTGGTGCTGTAAGCTCTCTACATATTGGGAGTCCCTCTGACAGGACACCTAATTCAACCCTCTCTCCTGGAGAAGGCTCCAGGGCAGTGCGCGAGGGAGAGTTTGCCAGTTTCCCAGGGACATCTGGGATCATGTCTGGGTTTGGGCAGAAGATGACAGCAGTGAATCAGAGCAGAAGAAGGTGACAGCCTGTGGCAGATGCTCCTGGTGTCCTTCCAGGACATGCTGCTTCTCTGCCTCGCTCCTCAGCTGTGACTGGTGGGAGGTGGCACAGCCACCCCAGCAGCCCCACCACCAGGGACAGACTCGGCACCACAGTCCCCAGTGGTGCTGAGCTCCAGGTGCCGCTGTGGTAACCTGCTTGAGATTGTGGCCCTGAACTTGACCTCAACTGACTGGTCAGACTGACCGCTTTGTCCTGGACATGGGTGAATCTTGGAGTCACACTGAAGAGCTAACATGACAGGTTCTCCCTGAGCCAGGCTCTGGGCTAACCCTCCCAACAGCCCCATCGGGAAGAGTTCCACGGAGGGGAAGGCTCTTTCCAAGGCCACGCAGCCACAGCAGGCCACCCATTCCAACCCGCTCAACTCTGGGGGTCGGCAGGCAGGCCGAGCCTGCTGACTCAGTACCATGGCAAGGACGTGAAGGCTGCGAGGGAATGGGTTCTTGCTTCCAACTACCTCCTTTCAGACGTTTTCTCCCCCATCTCAACCATCAACTGCTTTGGGGAAACGGAGTCAGCACCAAGACATCCGGTTGCAACATCGCCGTTCCCAGGACCCCTGCGCTGTACCCCTGCAGCCTCTCCAAAGGCTAGCTCTAGGTTCTGTTCTCCCCAAAGCTCTCTTCCCGGGCTTTATCTCATTGCTTTCATTTGTGATGTAAAACGAACGTCGTGGCATAAACTGGCACCCACAATGGAGCTGGCGAAACAAGAGGCCAAAGCCCTTTACGCCTGGCTTGTGTGGCTCCCTGCCCGCTTCCTGTGAGCAGGCACGATGGAGCAGGCCCCCCGCACCCCGTGGCGACCCCAGAGGAGCAGCTTCCACAGGACGCTCATGGGTTCCCAACGCCATGGTAGGAAGGCAAGGTTTCTGTGGCTCAGAGAAGCGAGCCACGTCCACAGCGCACCCTCACCTGAGGCGGGCTCAGCGCGTCCGCCGTGCGACCCAGATCTGGGTCCCAGACAGTTCACTTGGGGGTGACCTTGGGAACGTCATGTGACCCTTCTGAGGCTGAGTCACCTCCAGGTCAGGTTTTCTGGGAGAAGTGGGTGATCGGGTGACGGGATGGGCTGAGCTAGTCGCCTGACCCCCAAGTGCCAGCCTCAGGTGATAACCAAAGAATTCCTGATTCACATCCAGGTCACCGTGTCTCCCACCCTTCCTCAGGATCGTGACCAAATGCATTCGCACAGCCCGTTGCAGACACAGAGGGGGGCCTCCAGTCGGGGGCCTCATGGAGTCCCCATCACAGCCCGGGCCTCCGGTGGAGCAGGGCAGACAGGGTTCACAGACATTCAGGGCACAAACTGCAGGCTCTCCAGGGGCCTGGAGTCCACTACCTCCTTGCAACCCGCGGGGCCTGCAGAGGACCGCGTTTAATTTTTCCTATTGTCAACGAAACAGAATCTGGTGACCTGGTCTCCTGCCCTCAGTGCAGGGGGCCAAGACATGCTTTGGGTCCCACAAAGAGGAAATGAAGAGAAAAGGTAGAACCTGACTGAGTGTGAGGAGCACGTGGAGGCAGGGCTGCCTCGAATCCACCCCGAGTCCCAGACACGCTCCCGGACAAAGCTGCCTGTTCCGGGGCGGGTGTTCACTGAGTCGAGGACTCAGGCCTGTTGAGGAAACTGAAATGTACACCAGCTGCCATCTTTGCTTATTTGCCAGATAGAAATACGTAAAGGCAGCCGGGCGCGGTGGCGCACGCCTGTAATCCCAGCACTTGGGAGGCTGAGGCAGGAGGATTGCGAGTTCAAAACCAGCCTCAGCAACTTAGCGAGACCCTAAGCAACTCAGTGAGACCCTGTCTCTAAATAAAATGCAAAATAGGGCTGGGGATGTGGCTCAGTGGTGGAGTGCCCCTGAGTTCAATCCCCAG
>JAJEJO010000686.1:53383-112155 GCA_020662805.1 Glaucomys volans | reverse complement strand
AAAAAAAAAAAAAAAAAAAAGAAAAAGAAATAGGTAAAGGGAAGACTGAAATCATTCCATGTATTGAATTCAGAAAGGAAAAACCATAAATGAACAAAAATAAAATCACTTAGCCCACCAAGTCCCGATGAGTCCCCATGAGACTAACAGAGGTGCCTTGGGACAGGCTGCAGATCCCCATCTGGAGCTTACCTTTCACACAGACTTTTTCAAACGTTCTAATCATTCACCCATTATTTTTCTCAAAGGAGAACTCTAGAAACAGTATTTATTCCAAGAGTTCTCATCACTGGTATATCTGTTGCTCAATTTAGGTTTTTACAGGTGTCCCACATCTGGGATGGTGGGACTTGGCAGGTTAGAGAGAAAACCACCAGCTGGGCAGCTCTTAGGGATCCGGCAGGTGGAGCCCACATTGGGGTGCGAGAGGCCCGGGATAAGAACTTTGCCAGCGCAAGGACTGGGGTGACGAAAAACCCCAGTTCCTATGACTGGCAACTCCAGGGCGCGCTAGGCCCTGGGTGGGATTTTATTCCCCTACAACCACTTTGGAGATTGAAAACACAAAGGCACAGAGAGGCTGAGTGACAGCGCACAGCTGGAGAGAGCCAGAGACCGTCCCGCCTTGGGGTCCTGCTACTAGGAGACCAGCATGTGGCTCAGGGGAAACACGACAGAAGCCCCTTCCAGCGAAAGGCGAGCACGGGGGCAGGGGTGATCCAGCGATGACAGTGACAGCCAGCTCAACCAACACAGCCCCCAGAGTGAGACACGCCCAAGCCCGCAACCCTGTCCCATGTTCAAAGACCCCAGAGACACCACCGCGCGACCACACCTCACCCAGCCAAGGACAGCCCCTGCAGCTCACAGGGCTGGCGTCCCCTTCTGGGCCCATCACTTGGCTCCATGGCCCCAGGGGCTGGGTCTCCTCCTTTCGCCTCCAGCGAAACCTTGACTCATGCCAATGAATCCAGCCCTGGAAATGGCAGCAGCTGAGACGCTGAGGGAGCCCTCCTGGCCCCACCCGCGTCTGCCTCGCCAACCCTTCTGCACGGCCACAACATCTCGAGGACCAGAGAGGGGTGCTGTGACATCCTGTGGCTTCCTCCACTTGGCCACTCCCCCAAATCTACCAGCACTCCTGCTGCCTCCTCCCAACAGGGCCAGCCTGGGTCCTGCCCAGACTGCCCACCGCTGCATCAGACAAGGGCTCCACACCCCGCCTGCCCATCACCACAGCTAAGAGGAAGCCCGGCGGGCGGTCCCGGCCAGCACCCACCCCCAGAGGCAGGAGAGGAGGCCTCCTCTCAGTTAAGTAATTGCCCAGTCCCAAGCATGGAAGACCAGGGAGGCCGGCCCACTCAGGGACAGATCTGCAAGGGTTAAGCCTGACTCCAGGGGAGCCTGCAGACAGGACCAGAGTATTAGAAAGGGTCCCAGACAGGAGGCAGCGAGGCCCACTCAGGGGAGGCCCCCACAAGCTGACATAAGTGAGGAAAGTGGGTGTGAAGCAGGGGGAAAAGCAGGAAGTAATCAAATGATGTCCCTTTCTTACCTGCTGGGCAGCCTCAAACAAGTAACTCACCCTCTCTGAACTTCTGGACAGTAGAGACCGGGAATGGTACTGCCTATTGCAAAGGAGTGTTCGAGGATTAAATGAGATAATGAGAGCTCACCACATGCTGAGCTCTACCTTGGTTTCTTTCTAGTGCTCTGGGTGAACAGAGATGGCCAAAGGGCATTCTAGAACTCCTCAGTCTTTCTGTTGACACTTGGCCCAAAGGAGGGGACCTTGGCGACCCTATTCCTAGCTCCACCCCTGCCACATGTCCTTTGGGGAGTCACTGAACCCCTCTTCTGATTTTTCCAAGAATAAAATAAACACACAAATGGAACCTATCTCAGTGCCTCAAGCACGACTCAGACAGGCAGTGTGGCCCTGTGACTCCAGCCTCCTCTGCCCTGTGCCCCTCCCTGGGACTGGACACCGCTCCTTCCAGGGCTGCGGCTGTCCGAGGCATGGGGGTTGGGGGGACCCGTCGCCCACATTTACCAAGCAAGCCGTGGTCTCACTCTGGGGCTGCCCGGGGCGTCTCAGCCAGGCCTCACTCCCGCCGCGCATTCTAGGAATATCCCAAGTCTGGCCACGGTTGTCCCGGAAGGGACATGAGAGGAACTCCAGGGAAACCGCCTCTCTGTGGAGGCCCTGGCGGAGTCCACACGTCCTTTCGAGTCCATTTCCTCCTCGCGGTTTCAGACCGAGGCGCCTGTCTCAGCCTGAGCCCAGGGGAAGCACTTCCAGTCTGCCAGGGGGTGGGGGGCCCAGCGGCTGGTTGTCAGCTGTTGCTACACCCCGGCTGTCACGTGTGGGGCATTCGCTGGGTTCCAGGCTCTGCGTGGTGCCGGCTCGTCATGGAACCCTCCCGGCCACCCACAGGCAGCAGGAGTGGCTGTGGCCATTTCCCAGACTCAGGAAGTCCCAGGCTCCAAGCAGCAAGGGATTCCTCACCCCAATCAAATAGCTGGGCACAGGCCGGAGTCCAGCCTAGGGGCGGGCAGGGCCGACCGACTGGCACGTACCACCACCCTTGAGCGAGCTTCCTCCCAGAGTGGCCTGGGGAATTTCCAGTCTTCACAGCGATCCTGCCCCAGGTAGGAGTCATACCAGGAAACGGAGGCTCTGAGAGGGAGGCCTCATGCCCAGGGTCACAGACTTGGGGGCGAAGAGGCCAGGCCAGCCTCTAAAGCCGCTTGCTGTGACTTATGTCTAGGGCCCTGGTTCAGCCTCACCCAGGAAGTTTGGGAAATGCAACCTGCTTAAGCTCACCTTGCTGGAGCGTCTGCTACAAACCCATCCAGGGCCTCCCAAGTGTACCAAGAGCAGCTGTCCCGGCAGGCATGACCCTGCCCTGGGTGTGAGGGTTGTGGGCAGAGCCTGAGAGAGAGACGCAGCAGAGGACATTCGTGTCACAAAAAGTCCCTTCCATGCTCCTTCACAAGGGCAGGCAGGGCTCAGGGCAGGGCTGCTGGACGCTGGCGTGGAGCTGGACCACCCGAGAGGACTGCAAGACTGAGCTGCCCCAGCCCCTCATCCAGTGGATCCCAGAAGCAGTCTGGGAAACCAAATGACCCCGACTCAACCTAATGACGAAGATCAGCTGTGAAAGCTGCCCGGGCACCTTACCAGAAGAGAGGTGCCAGGGAGTCCTGGGCAAAGCGGGACAAGCTGGTCACCTGGGTGGCAAGGCAGTGGCAGGATGGCTTGGCTAAAGAGGAAGGCCTGTCTGGCCATGTGGAGGACACTGCAATGGCCTCTGGTCACTACTTCCACGGGGACTTCAAAGACCTGCAGGAATGGCTGTTCCTCTCCCTTCCTTCTTTGTCCCTGTATTCCAGGCACATGCTCCCCCCACCTGAAGCCGCCCTCCTGCAGATCAAGGGCACTTCTACAGGTGGTCTCCCGCCTGACCCTGGGGCTCTGAATCTGGCCTCCGTCAGCCACTCTCTTTCCCTGATGCCTGTCCAGGCTCCTCGGCTCCTGCCTGCCCGGGGCCCCTGGGAATTCTCTCCAGCTTCCCAGGGCCCCCTGCCTGTCTGTAGACCCAGATGTGACCCCAGGCATTCCGCAGGCCCAAACTGAGCCATCGTCTGGAATAAAGAATCTCCTTCTAGAGACCTTATCAACTGCAATTGCACAACCCTGACCACATAGAGGTCAAGGCCGAAGCCACTCTGACTGGAGACAGGGGCTTCCCTGTTCGACTGACCCAGGGTTGACTTCCTCTTTGGGGATCACGTGTCCCCTCCAACAGCACTCCTTAACCCAGGAGCCTGTTTTCCAGAAGAAGAATTTTCTGAGGCTTGGACCACGATTGGTCCAATGGTGGACATGTGACCCAAGTTACCCAGTGGGGTCAGCCCCAGGACTTTTCCAGGGGAGAAGAGTTCTCTTTGGAGGGAGGTCACTAACTGGGGTTGATGGGATCCTCAAGCCTGCGTCCATGGGGACTGTGTCAGCCTGAGAGAATCAACCCAGGAGAGATCAGGAGGGGAGACACCTCGCCTACCCCGGAGGCACTGTTGGGCCTGGACTCAGCCTATCCCCTCTACCCATGGAGCACCCCCCGCCTCCTCCCCTTCTCCGGGGACTGAATAATGTCGACACCACAACCCACCAGCTCGACGCCATTGGGCAGGTCAGTCCCGATCACCCTCCACCATGTTGGGAAATTTGTTTACTTATTTTTGGGGCACTGGGGATTGAACCCAGAGGTGCTCTACCCCTGAGCCACATCCCCAGCTTTTTTTTTTTTTTTTTAATTTTCAGTCAGGGTCCCACTAAGTTGCTTAGAGCCTCACTAAGATGCTGAGGCTGGCCTCAAATTTGCAATTCTCCTGCCTCGGCCTCCCAAGTCACTGATATTGCAGGCATTGCCACCATGCCTGGGAAACGAGCTAATTTGAGGTGGTACCTGACCCAGCACTCAACACGGAAGCCGCTGTAGTTTGGATCTCGAAGTCCCCCAAAGGCCCTGTGTAGACGGTGACGCTATTGGGACGCAGCAGAACCCTTAGGAAGCAGGGTCCAGGGGAGGAAGTCAGGACACTGGAGGTGTGCCCTTGAAGGGGACAGGAATCCCCGTCCCTTCCTGTCCCTCTCTCTGTTTCCTGGTCACTGTGAAGTGACCGTCTACTCTCCATGCACCTCTGCCCTGATGTCCCGTGCTGCCCCAGGTCAAGAGCAACAGGACCCAGCGACCATGAGCCGACATCTCTGAGGCTGTGAGGCAAAATAAACCTTTTCCCTCATCAAGTGATCGCTTCAGGTGTTTCGTTACAGTGACAGAAACCTGACTCACGCGGGCCTGTGAGAGAAGCACGCTCCTGCGACTCTCTCACAACTTCTAATGGCTTTACAGAGACCGTCTCGGCACGGTGCCATCGTGGCTTTGACACTCTTCTGCCACTTGCTTCTCTCCCTTTCTAGCAAAGAGAGGAGGTCTTGGGTTCAGAACCTTCCACAGAAGGCTAGAATCTTAGAACACCGACTTGTTTTTGTTGTGTTTATTTTGATGGTTGCCTTCTACATAAGCAAGTGACCCTGGCTTTTCATTTCTACTGGTCTTACAAAACTTTCTTTGGAAATTAATTATTATTATTATTATTATTATTATTATTTTGGTCCTGGGGATTGAGCCCAGGGGCACTCCACCACTGAGCCACATCCCCAGCCCTATTTTGTATTTTATTTAGAGACAGGGTCTCACTGAGTTGCTTAGGGCCTCACTAAGTTGCTGAGGCTGGCTCTGAACTCATGATCCTCCTGCCTCAGCCTCCCAAGTGCTGGGATTATAGGTGTGTGCCACCGCGCCCGGCTTGGAAATTTTTATACACAAAATGTGAGTCTAGGTAAGAAGGAAAATTAGGCAAATAATAGGCAGTATTGGATATGGGGGCTGCTAACAGTGATGCACGGGATGCCATGTGATGGACTCCACCAGGCACGCTGACCCCTGGAGTCTGCCCTGGGCCACCCTGGTAAGCCCTGCTATGGGTTGGGTATGGTTTGACCCACCAAGACTCATGCTGGAACTTGGTGCAGTTGTGCTGGGAGGAGGGACTTTAAGGAAGATTAATGTCTTTTTCATGAAACTGGGTTAGTTCTCTCAGGAAAGGATTGGCCGGTTACCTGAGAGCAGGTTATTCTGGCCCTTTAGTTACTCTCCCTTCCGTCGTCTGCCTGCCCTTCCACACTTTTCCACCATGTCTTAATGCTGCTTGAGGCCCTCACCAGACGCTGCTGCTCATTCTTGGATTTTCCAGCCTTCAGAACCATGAGCCAAAAACCCGTTTGCTTTATAACTCACCTAGTCTCAGGTATTGTTATAACAACAGAAAACAGATTAAGACAAATCCATGGAGGACTTGTGACTCCCAGGATGGCCTCAGAGCCAAACCAGCAGGCCTCTGTCCACGCTGCTCCTTCAGCCTGGTGCCCTGTCCCCACGACCTCCTATCTATGTAGAACAATCTCATGTATTCTTTTTCTTTTTCAGGGCCCAGGATTGAACTGAGGGTATTGTGTGCTAGGCAAGCCACTAAGCCAATCCCCACCACCTCTCATTTATTCTTAAAGACCCAGGTCAATTTTACTGTTTTCTCTATATTTTAGCTTAACTCAGGAATTTCTAGAGTCCCTAAAAAATAATTTCTGTGTCCTCTCGGGCTACTGAGTGGGTGCTGCCAGGATGGCCTTTCCTGAGGGACTGACAGATCCCAGAAGATCAGAATGGCCTTTGACCCCTGTGCATGGAACCTAGAGAGTGGAAGGAGTGGAATTCCAAGGAAGGGGAGGGAGTGACACCCAAGGGCAGGTGCCAGAGGCTGTGCCCCACAGGACAGGGGTCCCTTCAGGTTACGAGGTGAGCAAGCATTTAGTGCAGGAGGATCCCCTGGAGGCCTGCGGGGAGGCTTGTAGGCCCAGGGTCTCCACCTGAGCCTGCACTTGACTCCCTGAGAGCTTGTCCTCATGGGCTTCCTGAGCCCACCCCAAAGCTTCTGACTCAGTGGAACTGAAGTGGCCAGGGAGCTGTGCTCTAAAACCGTCGCTTCAGTTTCTGTGGAAGCAGGTCATTTGAGGGCCACACTTTGAGAAGCATGGGGTCACAGGGTACCAGGTAAGGACAGGGACAGGTGGGAGCCTGGCAGACAAAATGCAGAAACTCACACAAACTGACGAGATGCCCCAGAACACTGCATGGCCGACTGTATACCAACAGGCGAGAAACACGGTCTAGCAGAGAACAAGCCCCGGCAAGGTTATTTAAAATATGCCCCAAATAATTCAATGGAGAAGTTTAACGAGGTAAAGGGAGACTCGGCTCTCGGGGATTCTATAGGTCGCAACTTGAGTGGCCCATCCATCTAAAATCCAGTCTCCTCATCAACCTCATCAACCGGCAAATGTAAGCAGGGAACTTGACCGCACAAGGTCAGGGCTGGGGCCGTTTCTGGCTAAAGAAATGCTCCTCTGTTTGAATGACCAGGCGATTGAATTGTTCGGAGATGCAGTCATCCAGAGAGGAGAGGAGTCCAAAGAGGCTTTAGCAGAATTGGGTACAAATGGTCGAAAGGCACCCGTGCAACTGCCTTAATTCTACGCCGACCGACTTACACATGAATTAAAGTCGAGAAATAAAGCTGTGTGTGCGGGTGGGGTGTTTAGGGCAGTACCCAGTCGCTGCCCCTTCAAAGATCTGGCCTTCAGAACAACGCAGGCCGGGCCACTCATCAAATGGAGATTGACTTTTATCCGATTACCTGATGGAGAAACATCCTTCTCCTCTCGCAGGAGCATTCTGTGGGAAGAGCATTTTGCAGACTGCAGGGAAAAGTTAGGCCTTGGCTTCCCTCCCGCTCGGCCAGTGGAAAATTACAAAGGAGGCAGGGCTGTCCTCGGCCTCACTCACCGGATCTTCCTGGGCCCAGGAAAACAGAGCAACCCGGAAAAAACAAGTGAGCCTTTACCTACCTGGGGCAGAGAGGAGTCTGGGAGGCGGCGGGGGTGGGGGTGGTGGGGGCAGCGGAGGCGGGGGCCGACACTGGCAGATGTGTTGGCAACTGTCTGTCACCTTGGAGCAGGACTTCTGGGGCTCACCGTGCGTCACCTACAGACATGGGTGCACCCAAAAGATGTAGGAGACAGTGAGACTCTGGAAATCCCATGGGGCCCCCCAGGTCTCTGCCAGCTGGAGCTTGGGCCCATCCCCAAGGCCAAATCAGGGAGAACGGGCAGAAGGTAAAAGGGGCATCGCTCTGAGAGACCGGCCTGGCAGCCTTGCAGACCAAGGTTTTGTCCCCAGCTCTGCCAGGGACCAGCTATGGGACCCTGGGGCCGATGCCCTGGATATTCACGAGAGAAAGACAAGAACCTGAAGGTAAACCTATAGAACGTCCCTCTGCTGCAGATACGGAGACTGAGGCCCAGACAACAGCGGCTGCTGGGGCACCACACCCGGATGGAGACGGTGGACAACCCGGTCTTTTCAGCGATCTAAGCCCAGCACTCTTCTGCCTCCCCTGCAACAGCGGAAGACCACACCCTCGCCTTCCCCTAGCATTGCCCCTGTGTCCTCCCTGTATCTACTGGGGGGCAAGGTCCCCCACGTGGGAGGAGTCATGCCTGGCCAGGCCTCTGCTCCTCTGTCCAAATGGATCACACCGCCTCCAACCCCCAAGGCCCAGGGAGCATCTGCCTCCCCAGTGGTCAGGGGTCAACGGCCTACAAGACCCTGCCTGGGGAGGGCCACCCCAGGCAACCTCTCTGCCCCTTCACACCCTCTCAGGCTCTTGCTTTGCATGTGCTGTTCCTGGGGCTGGAAGCTCTCGAGCCCGTCTTCGCCTACCACGCAGCTGGGATGTTACCTCCTCAGGGAAGCAGGCCACTTCCCAGACCAGGACAGGTCTCCCTACAGTCCCCAGCCCAAGCACCAGGTTCTTCTGGGGTTGCTCCCTGTCCTCACCATGGAAGTCTGCTCTCTGTGAGGAAGGCCGGGCCTTGTGTTCCCTCTCCTTTTTATAAACCCAAAAGGAATGCCTGACATTCACAAATGTTTGGAGGATGGCTGGACGGAGGGATGGACGGAGGGGTGGATGGAGGGATGGACGGAGGGAGGGATATCACAGATGGGACCAGAGCCCTCCCCGCTTGCATCCTGGCCTGGTGTTTGCCCAGCACTGGTCTCAGTTTCTTCACCTGTCAGCAAGGAAGGGTGGCAGGAAGCCTGCGCTGGACCAGTGGTCCCAGCCCCAGCTGTGCCCTGGACCCCCCAGGTCCCCTTCACAAATTCTCCCACTGCCTCGGACCAATTCAGTCAGAATTTCCCAGGTGGAGCCGGGCCTCTGTATGTTCTCCGCTTCCCAGGTTAAACAGGTATTCAGCGTGAGAACCGCTGGCCTGGACTGGCTGCCGGAGAGGTTTCGGGCCTGCCTCAGGGCACAGGCTGACTTCAAGGTCTGAAGGGAAGAGTTGGTGGCCACCGCCCACCTCCATGGTGGCCATGGGTAATTTCTCTGCTGTCATCTCCGAGACACTAGAAACCCAGAACCCCAATTGCTTTGCTAATGTGCGCAGCCTGCTCTTGCAGGCTGAGACTCTGGAGTCCCTTTGCTGCGCGGGAGAGGCAGCAGGGCTGGGCGCCCCCATGGCCCTTGCTGAATGAGAAGAGGCTTGATGGGGGTGAGAGTGGGAGGTGGGCTGCTTTACAGTCCACAGTTAATATCCAAGAGGCCAGCGGCTCCTGCTCACTCTGGGCAGGGTTGGTGCAGGACCTCTGCGGCACTCCCAACCCTGCGGGGCATCTCAGCTCCCCTGGGAAGCGTGGAGCCTCTGACGCTGAGTCACAGTTAACTCCTGCACATCAGGGTCTATCACAGGCTCCTCCCCTGGGCAGTCACGGCAGCTCCCCACATGGGCCTGCCCCCTGTGGATGACCACTTCCCCAGACCCCAGGGGTTACTGGAAAGCTCCATGCTCCCACCTGCTGGCCCCCGAGACCGCTTCCACCAAGGGGTAAACTTCAAGTCAGGCGGAAGCAATGACTTTCAAGTCTCAATGGTGCAACTGACACCAAGGAGTTCAAGAGGAGCACGTTGGTTTACCCTGGCCAGACGTGACACCTATATTTGTGGGAGGGTGGAAGGGCACAGATGTGTAAGAGTGTCCAACATGGTGACATGATGGGCAGGAAATTCGGGGCCGAGTTCCAAGGCTGGAGGAGGAGGAGGGGTGAAGGGTACACTGCATTTTGAAACTCCATGTTCTCGGTCCCCAACTGAGACAGGACCAGGTGACACTGTCTGGCCTACTGCTGTCACAGGAGGCTGAGGCTGAGGCTGGGATGGCTGTCCTTCTTCCTGAGGGACACAGTCCTGGTCATTTGGTCCAGCACAAGCTGCAGCTGCTGGTCTCCCTCTACTGACAGTGGCTATTCAGATCCTGGCCAGCGTCTGCCCCTGCTGCGCCCACTCCAGCATGCTCACCTGGGCAAGCCCTTCTGAGCCCCGCACCCCCTGAGCTAGCCAGCATGCTTCTCCACCTTGCACAATTTCTCTCTATGGCAATTTTCCTGCTGTCTTGTGATGTCCGACTCCCCACACTCAGTTGAGGGTCTCGTGGGCAGGCAGGTAGATGAGTCTCTGCTACATTAACCTGAGCAAGTGACCTGCTGAGCCCTGCTGGGTGTCGGCCACGGGGATGTGCCCTGATTGCTCCGTAAGAACCAGGAAGGGAGGTTTATTAGCCACACACAGGTGGGATAGGGCTCAGCCAGCCAAGTAATGCAGCACGGCTGCGCAGGGCCCAGCATTCAGTTGGTGCTCAATGCAAAGGTATGGTGGGAGCTGCTCTACCCAGCAGTGGAGAAACACCGGATCAATCCTCTTCCCCAACCAGTGCCACACTGGGGTCCTGCTGCGTGGCAGTGGTGCAGCTGGACTAGTGGGAAGGGACCATGGGCGCAGGGAGCTGGTCTCAGCTCCTGCTCTGTGGCTGTTCATCTGGGGAGTCTCGCCAGGAGAGGGAACTTGCTCTGAGTCACCTGCTCTTCACTGGGCTTGATGAGCAAAGTTCAGAGGCCCAGAGAGGCCGATGGCTCGCCGAAGCCCCACAGAACCAGAGCTGGCACCGTTCCCTTCTGATACCGCTGCTCCAGGCTCCGCAGCGTCCTCCTCCAGCCAGAATCCTGCTGTGCTGTGGCTGCCCCGAGTGGGCAGCGCCTGGATCTGGCGCTTGTCACTGTGGTCTGAGGGACAGAGTGCTTCACGGCTGCCAGTCCCCAGAGTCAGTACTCTCCCAACCACATCCCACTCTTGCCCAATCAGTGTGGCTTCCAGGACTGGTGGGGCTGCCTCCCAGTCAGGGCTCGAATCCGTCCATCCGCTCCACTCCCTTTGCTACTGTCCCTAAACCTGGACCCTGTCAGCTCTCCACTGGCAGCACCTGCCTCTCACTAGGATTCTCAGACGGAACATGTCCCGTTCCATCAGAATGACATAAACCACAAACAACTCCGCAGGTAAGCACGTCCCCGATCTTGTATGGGATCTAGTTGTGCTATAAAACATTCTGTGTTTTATTTGAAATTCAAATTTAACCGGATGTCCTATATTTTTATTTCCTAAATCTGGCAATCCTGCCCTCACCAGCCCCTTTGCTCCGGGTCTCGTCCCCTCCCTGAATCCATCGTTCGAGCTGGAGCTGGGCTGATTTCTGAAGTGCCAATCTGAAACCATGTCATCTCTTCCTTCAAATCCTGCACAGTCCCCCTGGGCCTCAGGATCAAGACTAATCTGCAAGACACCACGTTAGGGGCTTACAACAGTAAGGAAACCCCTGCCTCCCTCACTCACTCTTCCCCTGGCCTCCTGGGGCTCTTGCCTCTGTGTCCCCCTCATTTGCATCCTGACTCTTCCAGTCTCAGCTGCAGCACCACCAGGTCGAGATGCTTCTCTGACTCTTGCACCAGGGCCAAGCTATTTGCACCTACTGAGCTCTCTTGCCTGTAACCACTTGTTTAATTATCTGTCCATGGACAGACTATCAATGCCACAGGGACATTAAGTCACTTGCACTTAACACAGGCCTGACATACAGTAGGTGTCCAATAAATGCCACTGAATAAATAAAGCTGTACTGACTCTTGCAGGTTTAGGCCTCACCTGGGCCCAGGCGAGTTCCTCATCGGCCCACAGAGACCCATAAGGCCAGACCTGAGCCCGTCTCCCTGGCGATGGCTCTAGATGGGCGACCACAAAGATGATGGCTTCTGGCATCTTTTATGGAGACGGGCCAGCACCACAGTAACTTGATGAGACACACTCCTGTCACACCTAATAAATCTGCCCGCCTGTCATCTTTTCCCTTGCAAAAATGGGAAGCAGCTGAAGTGAACTTAGAAGAACCCTAAATCACAAAAGCGCAAAAATCTCAATTCCAGACACATTAAAGTAAGAAGGGGAGAGGAATGCCCCCACCGCCCTCTGGCAATGTAAATGTCATCTGACTTTAATGATTAAGTCTCTTATCATCTAGCAGCAGCCAGAGGCTTCAGGCTGACTTCAAGGGAGGAGCCCGGTGCCTTGGGGACCCCAGGTCTCCTGCCTCGCCAGTGACCCCGTTAATCCTAAGATTCGGTTGCACTGGTCCTGTCCTTCCAAATGTTTACCACTCTGGAGGATTCTTCTGGTACAATGCTCATGGAAGCACAGAGAGCTCCCAGCTCTTCCTCTGTGTTCGAGAAACTCCTGTGACGTGACAGATTTTATTCTCTCTACTTAAAGGAAAACACATGGCCTCCGTACTTCCATTTGCCCTCCTCCCCGCTACGTTCCCTGGATTCAGCTCTCCTGCTTAAAAACCAGATCCATTCATTCCAAAACCCCCTTTCCCTTGGCTTCTCTGTCCCTATCATTTGTAAATTAATTTTTCCAGCGCCTCAAGCCAAGATTTTTACCCATTCTATTTATCTGGAGGATTCCTTTTCTAATTGATTTTCATGAAAATTGATTTGTATTGAGTAAGAGGATCTGAAACACACACACACACACACACACACACACGTTGCTTGTACGAGTACTGCCTGTTTCAAAGGACACCTTAAAAGCTGAGCTGCTTTTACAAAATGATTTCTTTTGGGGGGTGGGGTTGGGGTGGCAGTGGTCTTCCGGTTAGATCCTGCTAATTGACACAGCGGGCGAGCCTGAAGGCTGACAACCTCATCACCTTGCTTTTTTAAAAAGCCCATGAAAGAGAGGAAAAGAGAAAACCATAAACCAATGAACATAAAAGCTAAGTGAACTTCACATCCCAGGCTCAGGTAAAAGTTGAGCAAGGGAAACGAGTTCCAAGCCGTCAAAGTGTTCAGAAGTGACAGAATCCTGAATCCCGGGGACACGCAGCTGAGTGGAAATGCTGTTTCACACATTAAACAAAGCTGTCATTCCACAAGGAAAACAACTGGGAGACAGAAAAGAGCAGAAGATGGGGCCTGGCACTGGGGGTGGAGGCCTGCTCGGAGCCCTGGCTCTCTATGGGGGTCCCCCAGGCCAACATGCAAGCAGGACTGACCGAGCTGGTTCCTAGCAGGGTCCCATAGTTTGGGGCAGCTCATGGACCACAGCAGATTTGCAAGCAATCTCACCCATCCTTTCCTCATTCAGTTACCCCAACTCAGGGCACTCATCTGAACAGTCCCTGACCCCAAAGTGCTACCAGAACAGAAAGCTGCAATTAGCTCAGAGTGTGTCCTTTAATACCTCAAAAAGTAACACTTGTAACAATTCAAAAATGCCATACTACCTGGTGATGGCCAGAAGCCAGGGCCAGAGAGAAGAGGGGCATTCCTCATACTTATCTCAGGGGCAGGGACGCTACTCCTTAGTGTTTATTAGGGTCCAGGCAAAGTGATCGACTTGCTTTATCTCATCGAGTACTCAGAATAAGTAGCCCAGTCAGGAAGAGTCAGAGGATCAGAAGGGTCACGTTGGTTGCCCAAAGTCCCTTAGCTGGTGAGGGGCAGAGCTGGGGCTCAAATTCAGAGCTCACACACCCCAAAGTCCTCTTCACCTCTCCACTGTACCACAGCTTGTGTCCACTCCGGACAATACTAGGGACCATCCCACCTGACCTCCCAGCACCCCTAAGAGGTATAATTGCTTGGACTCTGTCCCAGAGTCTGGGAGGTCTAGGGTGAGGGCTTCAGCCTCAAGCAGTCGGACAGAGAGACAGGTCCTTCTTAAATTGGTCACAAGTAGCCACACACATAACCTGTCCGCATCCCTAGCTCCACTACCTACAAGGAACACACAGGGCCCCCTCCTGTGTTGAAAATCAGTTCAGGAAGAGCAATATGAAGTGCGGTAGTGCGTTCTGGTGGGAAATAAAGAATATGCCTTCTTGGGATCATTATTCTTTTTAAGTGTGTTTCTTCCCCCAAATTTCTGCAAAGGAAGGTTATGATCAAAAGCTGTTCTCTGTCCAAGCCCTGTTCTCTGCCATGGCCTTGTCCTGCAGGCCATAGGCCACGGTTGAAGCCTCTTTCTGGAGTTTCTTATCTTTCCGGGCCCCAGGACCAATCAGTGGCAGGGCTGTAGGAGCCAGGGTGCAGGGAGTGAAATGACACCTCCCTCCTCCCAGCCAGAGCAGCCCCCTTCTCTGCTCACCTGCACGAAGCCCCAGAGCGGGTGGAGCGCGCAGTGCAGCAGTAGCGAGGGCCAGCAGCAGCCACGGCGCAGCACCAAGTCCCGGAGGAGCATCTCGGCCCGCGGTGCCCACTGGTGGGGCGAACTGTCGGGGGAGTAAGGCTCGGGTCAGGTGGACACCGCGCGGGCACCATCGCCGCCGCGCACCAGCACACGTAGCAGTCCCGGTCCGGAGGGCACGCCCCACATTCTAGGACACCTTCGTAAATGCACCTTCTATTGAGCTTGCATACTCGCTGACTCTCTGAGCATCCCAGACTCACACAGCCTACCCTGGGCAAACCCCCAGAACACTGCGTTCACACCTTGGCCCCATGCACACCTCCAGAAAGTCAACTTACTGAACCCCATGCACCCCCAGAAACAGTCATGCACAACTCACTCTCACTGGGAGCACACTTGAAGCTCGGCGGGAATCACTCACCCTGTGCACACACCCACAGAAACAGCCGTGCGTACCCGCTGACCCCCAAGCACACCTCAGACTACTGCTTGCACACTCGTTGAACCTTCCATGCACAGCATCAGGAATCACTGGCTGCGTTGCACTCTCTGCCCCGCGGCCTCACTGCGCACACTGCAACATATGCACCTCCGAGTGCACCCGGGTCTGCTCCCCCTCCCCGAGCCCGGATCTCCCGCTCTGGGGCGTGGGTTTCCCCGCACGCCTCCATCGCCGCCCGCACCCCTCCGATGCCCCACGCCACCTTGCCTGGCGGCGGCCCCAAACGATCCTCGGGGCAGAGAAGAGAGGTCTGCGCTTCCCCCGCGGCAGCTCTGTTTCTCAGCCGCCGGACGACCCCCATTTAAAGCCAGCCGCCTCCCCAGTCCCCCCGCCCTCTAGGCGGAGCCTCGGTCCTCACCCTGGCGGCTGCGCCGGCGCCTGGGGGCTTCACATGCCTGGCAGGAGCGCCCGGCACTGGAGTAAAAGTTTGCGCGCCGCTTGGGCCTCCAGGGCTGCTGAGCTGGGGCCCCGGGCGCGGCGCGCTCGCACGGGGCGCAGGGCGCGGTGGCTCCGGGCTGCGCCTGGCCGCGCGCGGGGCGGGGGTGGGGGGAGGCACCCGGCGCCCGGGGCCCAGGCGGGGGGCGGAGGGCGGGGAAAGTCGCCTCCAAGCAGCCGGGAGCCGACCGCGCGAGCCCCCTCGAGCCGGTGCGGCTCCCCGCGCCGCCCCGGTCCCCGCCCTTGCCGGTGGCGCCGCGCGGCTGCCCCGGGCGCGGGGTGCCCGAGCTCTCCGTGCCTTCCGCCGGCCCGCGGAAGGCAGCGGCGAGAGGCGCCGGCCCGGAGCGGCGGCTCGGACAGCAGGGCCGCGGGCGGAGGCGAAATAAATAATGCACGAAAAAGGAAAACAGACGTGAGCGGAGCCAGAGCCTCGCCCGCCTCCCGCCCGGGGCTGCGCTCCCGCCCGCGCTCCCCGCCGCCGCCGCCAGCGCCGCTGCAGTGATTCCTCGTCTCCATCTAGCGAGGCTATTGTGTATTGGGCGCTTAATAATTTATTTATTCACCCTGGAGGCCGAGGACTCCCAGTTCCAGGGGATTTTGTCCCTTGCTTGCCCTTCTCCCGGGTTCATCCCGAGGCGGCGGGAAGGTCATAGGGTCTGAATTGTGGAGATGTCCTCTCGCGCCCCATCCTTTCGGACTGCCCGCTTCCCCGCAGTCTGCCCGGTGCTGGGCTAGAAGGTGCAGGCCGCCCCTCCCGAGGCCATGCGCCGTGTCCTTTCTCCTCTTTGCAGTCCCGGGCGCGGGACCTGTGCTCAGAGACTCCGCTGCGTTTTGTAAGGAGTTACGACGGCCCTAGGGAGAACCTTTCCGCACTGCTTCTCCTCGCCCATCAGCAAACTGTTGGAGGCAGGATTATCAACAAGTCGGTTCTTCAGGAAGGAGCCGGGTTGCCTCTTGCTCAAACAGGCAGCTGGCACTGCACGGGCACCCGCCGGCGCTCTGCCCATCTGGTGGAAGCGCTTTGCAAGCGCTTTGATTGATGCGGGGGAGGGGGTGTGTTTCCAGTGAGGGCCCCCAGGCCTGGACAATCCTGTTTTTAGGCTGGGCGGGAGAACGCGGGATTTAGGACACAGCGCAGAGCCAGACATCACAGCCCGTGCGCCGACCAAACATTTACTCAGTACCTTTTCTCTTCTCTGTGGGCGCCCTCCAGTCACCCCGCCTAAACCCACACTAAGTGTAAACTAACTGTTTGCTCTGCAAACCAAGCTTCCAGACCAATCTCCTAGCGACCTCCTTCATGCCAGAGCCTTTACAAGGCTCTTCTCCATATGGACTCGGCAGGTTGGCACTGCCACCAGCCAGATCCTGAGGAACAAAGGTCTCCTCCATAAACCTGGGAGCTGGTCAAGGGGGCATAAAACCAGCCATTACAAGGTCCTCTGGCTTTGCATGGGTATGAGAAAGGGCCCTGCATCCCAAGAAGAGGCCAAAAGAAGGGAGACCTGGGAGAGGTCAATTAAGGCTTCCTGGACAAAGTGACCTGGGGGTGGGAGAACATGCCAAGCATTTTGGTAGCCCCTTGGGCAAAGGGAGGGAACTTTTATTCCTTCCTTCATTCCATTCATGGTGCTGAGCACTTTCAAAGGGCCAGACAGAGCGCTGGATGCTCCTATAGAACAGAGGACAGATCCGATACCTGAGCTGTCAGCGGGGAGAGATGAGAAGGAAGTGATGGGGTCAGGGGGTCTGAGGTAACCCCCGGAAGAAAGCAAATGAAGCACAAAACTGGGCCACCATTGGTCACCAGAGGTCAGCTGACACTGGGTGTTTCCATGGTTTTCCAGCTCAGTATGGGACTCCTGTCTTTAGGTATGACAGCAACCCTACTGTGTATACCTGGAGTTCTTCACCACTTGAAAATGTAATTTGCATCACACACGTTTTAATTCATTCTTCACAACTCTGTAACATAAATGTACTTCCCCCATTTGGAAAGTTCAGAGAAGTGAGTGACAAACAGAATCACACCACTGCACCCTGGGATTCAGAGGCCCTAACCCCTCATTGGAGGTTCAAGACCGTGGGAGAGGCTGGGCAGGTTTTTTTGCGTTACAAAGCCCTCATTATCGGTTCTGGTCCTCTGTATTCCTGTACTGGACCCAACTGAGGCACCTTTTGAGAGTCACCTGGTCCCCATCCTCTTGGCCCACCAAACACCAGGGAATGTCACAGCCACCCTCGGGGTGAAGATCAAGTTCTGTCATAGACCTCTCATGCCATAGCAGGGGATCAGGTGGCCCTGGCTCCTTTCGCCCTTTTTGGATTCAGATGGCAGCTTACCCCATGGCATATGGGATCTGCTTACAGGGGCCCCTGGCAACTCTACTCAGAGATAGAAGGAAGCTGAACTCTGAGGCAAACTTTGGCCAATGAAAGACAAGAGAGGAAGCCAGCGTATGGACTCCAGGGCTTCTACCTGGTCAGGGACGGCCAGTGGGTGTGACTAGGCCTGCTCTGCCTTCTTCTGAAGGTGCGGTCAGCTCCACACACTCCCCTCCCGCTAGACTGGCTTCCCTCTTTCCTTTTTGGCTTCACTTTCCTTTCTGCCTTATTGCGGTTGCCCATGGACTTCATGCCTCAGTTAAGGATTAGCAAGTGTGTTAGTCAAGTTTCTCCGAGGAACAGACTCAGAGGAGTATGCATGTGGTTATGAGGGGATTTATTCAATGGGCTCATGCAGCCAGGGGCTGGATAGTCCTGTGACGGCCGTCTGTAGACCGGAGAGCCAGGGAGAGCGGCGGCTACTCAGTCCAAGAAGCTGGAGCCTTAGAACAAGAGGGGTGATGCAGCCCTGAGGTTGAAGGCCTAGAAGCTCCCTGGAGAGTTGTTGCTACAAGTTGACGTCCATAGGCTGAAGATTCTGGAGTGTGATGTCTGCGGTCAGTAGAGGTAGCAAGAAATGGACCTGCTCAGAAGGATAGTGCTTAAGCACTCAACTGAGCTACCCCTTCTCCTGTTTCCTCCGGGTCCTCGGCCTGTTGGGTTGTACTGCTGGCTTTCAGGGCTGGCCTTCCCTATTCAATTTGCTGACCCACATGCCAACATGTGAGGGGATTGAGAAATGCCCTCACAGACACACCCTGAGGCATGCTCTCTTGGTATTCTAGGCACCTCTCAATCTACCCAAGTTGACAACCAAGAGGAACCATCTCAGCGAGCAAGCATGGCTTCAGGCTCTGTCTCCTAAGGAACAAGGACACCTGGTACAAGGGGCACCAAAAAGTAGACTTCCAGGATGGGATGTCAGAGCCGATATTCCATCTGTGTGTAAGCAAGAGGGGCCCTGCTGTTGATGTAAACAGGGCCACACTGGTACACAGTGACACAACAGTTTCTAAAGCGTTCTGCCACTAATTGGAATGAAATACAGGCAGAAAGCAAAGTGCTACCAGGTCCACACTGGTGCTGCTGCGCTGGCTCGGTGCAGGAGATGTGACAATCTGAAGGATCATGGGGTTGTTTAGGTGGCTTTTTCTGATGGTTCTTGAAGTCTTGTAAAAATAAAATGATAGGCTCAGGGAAGCAATTGTCCAGCTCAAGCCATGATTTGGGAAAGCCTGAGGCCACTGTCAACATCCAGAAGACAGACTGTCCTGAAAATGAAGCTCAGGATCTGAGCATAAGGGAGCCAAAGCTGAAAAAGAGACTCAGCCCACAGGTGTCTTATGTCCAAGTCAGGGCTCTCATGGAGAAAGAGTTGGACTTCATTATTGTGAATAGAGGCATTTGGTGAAGTCTGAAAATTTGGGGCTCCCCAAACTCCCAAATCCTCTGTAAGGTAGAAGCAACTCTTTCCCACTTGAGCAGCTACTCTTGGCCCGGGAACCACAATGACCTCACTGAGGCAGGTACCTTGAGGACGGCACTTGTTCTCATGACAATAGCCTCCAGTTAATAAGGTGAGATGTCAGACTTTTTTGGTACAATAGGAAGAAAAGGACCAGAAGACTCAGAGAGATGATATTATGATCAGAAGACCTGAGAGCCCATCACTAGAATATGTTCCCCAGAAGAGAAAATGTCTTTGCTGAGGCTTAAGGAAAGCCCTGGTGAGAGGCACTGGCACTTTTGGGAAGTTCAGTAATGGCTGTCTTCCAAAGCCTGGGTCTGATATGGGAACTGGTGAGATTGACTCTCTTGTATCAGTGGAATTCAAGGTGGAATTCAAGGTGGCACCCCCAGTCATAGGAGACACAGGGAACATAGTTACCATAATAGGCAGCAAGGCTGGGGAGGCAATCAGGGTTCCTTGAGCCAGGAATCCATGTCAATGACTGACAGATGGTGATGTAACCAGGAGTGAGACAAATGGAGCTGGCGAGGGTGTTGCTTGATTTGTATAAATATTTTTCAAATCAAAATCAAGAGAATAAGAGCAGAAAGATGACATCAGCTACTGCAATGGAAACTTGTCTCGGTTTGCCCAGAACTTGGAGCCCATTGATTGAAGAGGAGGCTGCGTTTCTTCAAAGAGGACAATCAGGAACAACAGCCCTCCAATGTGTGACAGAAGGAGTACGCTTAGGACCAGTCTCCAGCAGGTAAGTTGTCTAAACGACTGGCCCAGAGTCCATGTTGCTCACGTCTGTTGATACTTTTCCTCAACTGGTACCTTTAGCTTTAAACAGATGTTCCATATGACGGTCCGATCGAGGAGGAAGGGACCAGGTTGACACAATAGCTTAGTGCTCATTAGGAATAGATTACTGTCAAGGGCAGAAGGAGAGGGGACCCGAGGTGCAGACATGCAGGGCCTCCTCTGCCAGGCAAATGGCTGGGCTAATAGTTCAGGGATGGGGAAGGAGTGGAACTAAAAATCCAGAATCTAAATAGTCAATGGAGAATTCATGGGAGTGGACACAAAGGGCGTGTTCTTTCTACCTCAAATAAATGCTGGCCCAAGAGCATCCATTGCCAACCATCAGTTGGACAGGTTGACCCAGCCTCTCTCTTTGGTCATGCCAGTGCCTCCCTGAATGATGAGAAGGCTCAGCCACGTCATCAGCTCAGAGACAACAACTTTCAGGGTCAGAGTCCTCGACATGGTCCTCCTGGACAGGGTACGAGTCAATAGATGTCTCCACTAGCTAGAATGCCAGTGGGGTTGGGTCCCCAGAGCCCAGCTGCCAGTGAGATGCCTGCAGAATCTGTGCTTCTTGCTCCTGCAACCAGCCTTCAACTCCAGAGGGTTAGGGGTCCTGGCTCCTAGGTGGCTGAACGTCCACTAATGAACACAATCAGGGTCCACTAACCAGGAAGCTGTGACTAGGACCTGGGTACCTTGGACTCGGCACCTTGGACTTCTTATGCAATAGACCAGGAGGAGCTTCTCCACTGTGGGTGTGGGAGCTGGGTCCTTTTCCTACAGTGGGTGCAGGGCACGTTAAGGACTGAGCTGCATCGCCTCAGAGTGCAGGTGATGGAGCCCTAACCCAGTGTGGCTGCATTTAGAGGTAGGGACCTTAGGAGTAATCAGGGTTAAGTGAGGTCCTAGGATGGGCCCCTTTCCAATAGGATGGTTGTCCTTTTAAGAGGAAGAAAGACTACAGAGAGCCTTCTGTCTCTGCCTTTTCCCATTCAGAGGAAAGGCCATGCGCAGATGAGATGGTTGTCTCCAGGCCAGTAAGAAAGCCCTCACCAGAAGTGGACCCTGCTAGGTTTCAGCCTGGGACCTCCAGCCTCCAGAACCGTGAGAAAACAAAATTCCTGTTGTTGGCCAGCCTGTGGACTTTCGTTATGGCTCCTGACAGTCTGGAGTCCCTACGGCCTCTCTGCTTGGAGATGACCACGAACAGGAAATGGCCACCTCTGTACCCTTCAGGTGAAGAACCCCAGACCAGCTGAAGAGCTGGCCATAGGGGTCCAGAATGGGAGATGGGGTGGGGGCAGGTAAAGAATGCCAGCCATGGCCCTAGGACCAGCCGTGGCCACGGGACTCTCCCTTGCTTTGCTCTTCCTTCTGTTTTAGGAAGTTATCATTGACCACTTCCAGAACAGGATCTGTACCTTCACTCTCAAGTTGATGGCATTTTGTTCTCAAGTTAGATCCAGATGCCACAGGAGGGCGGGGGCATCTGTCCTCGTCCACAGAACTTGGCTATCTATAAAAGACGAGGCTTATTTTGGCCTGTGGTTCTGAAAGCCCAAGAGCATGGTCCTGGCACCTTCTTGGGTTGTGCTGGGAGCCCACCGCGGGGGAGCGCTGAGTCCTCATGAGGCGGAGCCCGTGGCCTACCTACCTCTTCACCTCCCCCAGCGCTGCCAGGTGGAGGCGTTAAGCCTCCGCCAGAGTGCGAGGGCGGACTCTCTATGCACCGCCCTGCGTTCCCTCGGCCTCACCTGCCTCCCATGCTGCTCCTGGAGAGGCCACCACACTGTTGTCCCATCAGTTACCATAGCACCCCAGGATGAGAGCTGATCCTTGCATGGCGTCCATCATGGAAGGGCCACTGCAGCTGTAGGGGCCAGGCCTGGCTGACCAGAGTCATGGAGGGTCTGGCTTCTGCTGCTAGCCCCACACTCGTGAACCTCACACCTGGGTGGAGGGTCTGGCTTCCTTGGTAGCCGTCTGTCCGTGGGGACTGAGGACAAGGCCCTGACGGTGTGGGAGAGCTCGCTCCCCAGGGGCTGAACTTGGGTCAACCACTGGGCCTGGGAGGATCTGGTAGGTGACCTGTCTGCCTCTCTGCATCCGCAGTTCCCATATGTCTGTGCTCCCTGGAGAAGCTATGGCAGCTCAGCGGCACCTCTGATGTGCTCTCCTTTCTTCTGAGCTGCCCTCCCCCCCTTTCTCTCTCTCTTCCCGACCTAGGTAGGAGCACACCGCCCGGTGTGTGTCACGACATAAGTGCTGCTTCAGGCCCTCTTGTCTAGGGAATCCTTGCTTGGATCGTTCTGAGCGACTGCATGGGTCCCAGAAGTTAGGACCAAATGTGTAAAATAAAGCAACACCATGGCAACCAAGGCATTTTCTATCTGGAACATCTGTATAACTGCAGAGAAGTGGAAGAGGTGGCTCTCTAAGTGTCCAGGTGACTTTTTCCTTGGCCTCCACATCTCTGCATTTGGGCGAGTCCAGCAGGGAGAGGTTGGTGCTGGTCAAGAACCTGGGCTCCTGAGTGACAGCACTTGATTCTCACTAATTGATTTTTGGAGAATATTCTAAACTGTCAGGCCTGACTGCTCTCCTCTGTCAATCATGGATTAGAAGAGTATTAGATATAACCAGATCACAGAGCCGTTGGAAGGAACGGAGTTAATTTAGATAGCTTAGCATATTATAAGTGCTCAAAAAAAGGGAGAGTCATCCCTAATTATCTTGAAGGATAGCAGGGTGAAAATGGTACCTTCCTGCAAGCATGCTAATCAGCATCAGGGATCTTTTTGAAGAAAACACAAAGGAAACGCTTTTGACCCGTAAAGGAGTGCTCATCATCCACCCTTGAAACTCTGCAAGCTAATTATTTTTTTTTTTTAAATAATGCAATTGAACAAGCAGTTATTTAGAAAGGCATTGGCATTATTCAAAATGTTAGCTATCTCAGCTTGAATTAACTCTTTAGTGGTCAATGTCACCTTTTACAGGTCAGCTGTGAGTCTGTCTGGAGAGCCTATTTTCCTGAAGGAGCCCAAGACTCTCCTGGGCTTTGATGGCGACATCACTGCTCCTTCCCAGGTTGGTCCGGACACCTGCAGTAGCCTAAGAGCTGAGCGGGATCCACTGCCCGGGTCCTGTGGGAGCAGCTCTGCTTTGCCTTAAGCTGTGAGCTCTCTCTTTCCTTACCCACATCTTGGTCTAGGTCTTTGAGGCTACATCAGGTTTATACAAGGGCGGTAAGGAATCAAGAAGAGGCTCATATTTCTAACTTCACTTTAAAATTAGCCATCTCTTCCCTCTCATCATTTTCTCATTTTGGGGGGTTGGGAATTCCAGGTTTGGGCTGACTTGGTTGTCCTAGTCATGCCCAGTCCCATTTTCCTACATCAAACGAGTATCCTAATATCTAAGATCCAAGAGAACATAGGTTGGAGCCACTTGACAGGCTTGGACAGCGAAGTCCAAGGTCAGCCCCATGGGTACAGCCCATCCCTCTCCTCAATTCAGCTGAGCACCAACATATAATGGGTCAGTCAGAAGCCACCAGGTAGGACATGGTCCTACTCTCCAAGATCTCATGCTCTGATAGGGGGAGGGGAATTATCCATAATACTAAGCAGCCTACAGGGCCATTTCTCTTCTATTTTAGTCAGCTGTTTCACTGCTGTGACTAAAAGACCTGAAAAGAGAAGTTTTAGAGGAGGAAAAGTTTCTTTGGGGCTTGTGGTTTCAGAGGTCTCAGTCCATAGAGAGCTGGTTCCATTGCCCTGGGACCAAGGTGAGGCAGAACATCACGGCAAAGGGTGTGGTAGAGGAAAGTGGCTCGGGACATGGCCACCAGGAATCAGAGAGTTTTTCTCACCAAGAACAAAATATAAAGCCCAAAGGCACACCCCCACTGACCCACCTCCTCCAGACACACCCCACCTTCCCACAGTTGCCACCCAATTAATCCCGATCAGGGGATTAATGCACTGATTGGTTTAAACTCTCCTAACCCGAGCATTTCACCTCTAAACCTTCTTGCATGGTCTCACACATGAGCTTAGGGGGACGCCTCATATCTAAACCATAGCATCCTCCCTGCTTAGAACCCCTCAGGAGACTCCCCTGTGGCCCGAGCAGCCCATTCCCTTGCCTCCCTACTCTCTGGCGGTACAATGAGCGTTGGCGGCTCCCAGCATGCACCTTGCACTTCCGCACCTCTCTGCCCTTGTTGGGGCCACTTCTCTGCCTAGGATTCCCCCTCCTCTTGTGGCCTTGGCCAGCTCTTACCTGGGCTTTTCTCCCTTCTCTCCATCTTAGGTGGCCCCATTGTGGCACCTGTCATGGTTGTTTTAGTCGGCTCTTTGTCACTGTGACTAAAAGACCTGACAAGAACAATTAGAGGGGGAAAAAATTATTTTGGCTCATGGTTTCAGAGGTCTCAGTCCACAGATGGCTGATTGCAAACCTCTGGGCCCGAGGTGAAGTAGAACATCATGGCGGAATCGCATGGAGGAGGACAGCAGCTCAGGACGTGGCAATCAGGATGCAGAGAGAGCTCCTCTCACCAGGAACAAATATAAAGCCCAAAGGCACGCCCCTAGTGGCCTGTCTCCTCAGCCATATCCTACCTGCCTACAGTTATCACCCAGTCAATCCCTATCAGTGGATTAATCCACTAAGCCACGACTCTCATAATCTAATCATCTCACCTCTGAATGTTCTGGCATTGTCTCACACCTGAGCTTTTGGGGAACACCTCACCTCTAAACCACAACAATAGTGGACTCTAATTATGCAGCTGTGGCATGGTCTGGATGTGCTTTGTCTCCCCAGTGTTCATGTGTTGGAAGTTTTGTCGCCAAGGTGGTGCTATTAAGAGGTGGTGGGACCTTTAAGAGGCGGGGTTTAGTGAGAGGTAGTTAGGTCATTGGATCACTGCCCTTGAAAAGGATTAAGGAAATTCTTGTGGGGCCTTGAACTGTCAATGTGAAAATGAGTCCTTATTAAAAAACAAGTTAGTCCCTTTCTATTCTCCTCCTAAGTGTCATTGCTCTCACACATACTCCCACCCTGACATCATCTGCCATTAGACCCTCACCAATGGGGCCGCCTGATCTTGGATGTTTGCTGTCCGAAACTGTAAACCAAAGAAACCTCTTTTCTTTATAAAGTACCAGTCCCAGGTATTTCATTATATCAACATAATCTAGAGCATGTGAGGTCAGGGAGGTGGTGAATTTGGTGTTTGTAGGAAAAACTCTGATTTTGGCACCACTTGAATCTGGATCAAGTCTGGGGAGTTCTCTTAACCTCTCTGAGCCTCGTTTCCCTGACTGTAAAATAAGCATGCTGGAAAGTACCTTTCTGGGTTCTAGTGGGGACTAGTAGAAACAATGTCTGTCGAGTGTCCAGCCCAGACCTTCACAGCTCAGGCCAATGAGAAGTCAGGTCCACCTTATCCAGTTGCCAGTCCGTCTCTGCCCTGGCGGTGAGAGCCTTGGGGGAGGAGGCCTGTTATTCATCTTTGAGTTTGGGTGTCTGGTAGCACCCCGTACTGACAGGAGTCCACAGGTATCTGAGAGTGACTGACGGGGCATTACTAAGTGCAACCACATCCCCTCACCTCCCCTTGCCTTCTCCATATCGCCCATGACTCCTCCTCCAGCCTCCTTGCTATTTCTCAAACCTTGGACCTGGGTCTGCCCCAGGGCCTGCGCCTGGCTGTTCCTTCTGCCTAGGAAGCTCCTCCCCAGCCACCCCACCTCCATCAGCGTCTGCTCACCTCTCACTTTTCAACCAGACCCGCTGCCATGCTTTGAATACTCTGCCCCTCCAAATCCCTGTGCTGGAAACTGAATCCTCACTGCAGCAGTGTTGGGAGGGGGGCCCGAAGGGAGGCGAGGGCTCTGCCCTGGTGCACGTTTTAATCCTGCAATGGAAAGGGCTTTCTACAGCGGGTTTGCTCCCTTCTGCTCTTCCGTCACGTGAAGAGCAGTGTGCCCCCTCCCCGGAGGGCCAAGTATCCAGGACGCCATCTTGGAAGTGGAGATGGGCCTCACCAGACACCAACCCTGTCAACTCCCTGGACTTGGATTTCCCAACCTCCACACCTGTGAGATGGAAATCTTCGATCTTTATAAATCACCCAGTCTCAGGCATTCTGTTACAGCAGCACAAAACAGACTGAGACACCTGCTCTGACGGCCCTATTTAAAATTTTGGCCCACACCCAGGGGCCCTCACTCTTCTTCCTTTATCTCTCCTGATCCCAGCCTTACTTATTGCTTTCTAACACACATTATTTTCCTGTTTCATTTGTTCATGATGCATCTCCCTCTTTAGAAGGTAAGCCCCAGAAGGGCAGGGTTTGGACTCTGCCGCTTATTCCTGCAGTAGACACCCTGCATCCTGTGTCTTCTCAGCCACTTTAGTTTCAGCAGCTGCCATCATGGGCAGTTCCCTGTGCACAGGGTCCCCCACCCACTAAGCAACTGCAGCAGGGCCTCTCTGCTTTCCTGCCTGAGAGCCCAGGAAGCCCACTTAGCAGGGGAAGTTCTGAGGTTTGTTCCTGCTGTTCCTTAGGGGCCAGGTGGAGTGGGGCCTGATGACCCACCTCAGAAAGTGGCTCCACACACAGCTCACGGTTCTCCGCCCACCCACCTCATTCCCTGTGCCTGCCCCCCTCTGCTTCTGGGTTCACCTCCCACATAAATCACCTGCACCCCAGTCATTGTCTCACATCTGCATTCGGGAAAATTCAAGCCAAGAGCCCATACTCTCCAACGCTGTCCCACCGTGGCCCAGGCCGTATTTGCTGAGCGAACACACGGAAAGACGGTTTGCAAAGCTCTGCATTTTGCGTCTTGCCTCACGATGTGATGTGTGGGTGACTTTATGGGAGGGGGAGCTGGCTGGATCCTGTCTCTTCGTGTTTACAGTGGGATTTTCACGGAATGACTTCTGCCTGGAAACCTGCCTGGCTTGCGCTGTGCAGATTTTTCAGGGAGCGAGGGTTTTGCCATTTACTTTAGTGAGAAATGTCATCAGCACCGAGAGCCTGGGGATCCGCTGCTCGCACCGGTTCGCACCACGTGGACCGGCCCGGCGCACGGCTGCTCTTTATGACTTAAAAGAGCACACCCTCCTCACAGTGGGACTCGGTCGCTTTGGTTCTGATGGTTCCCGACACACTACCAAGATCACCCTTCTCATTTAGGCCTTCAACAAACATTCATCAGATGCAGATTCTGTGCCAGGCCCTGGGCACTGGGGCAGAGTCACCTGAAACAAGGTCTCTGTCCTGCCCTAGGAGCCCGAGCCTGGTGGAAAGTCAGGAAAAGAAAGGGATGGCGACGACCTGGCGTCCGGCTGGAAAACCCGGGTTCCCTCTACCTGGAGTGCGCTACCTCTGCCTTCCTGGCAGAGTCTGCCCATCCTTCAAATCCAACTACAGTCCTTGGTGCAGGTGGTATCCCCTCACCTGCCAGCTTCCACCAGGCTGACCCTGACCTCCAGGTGTGGTGGGCAGTCTCTCCTCAAGGACTTGCCCTGCTGCCCTTTAACCCCTCTGTGTGATTATGGTGACCTGGGAGAAAAACATCTCCATCTGGTTTCAAACAGCTAGATTTGTGTCCCAGTGCTGACCTGTCCTGGCTGTGTCCTTGGGTGTGGCTGGACCAGAGGGTTGGACAGTGTGAGGGAAAGCTTGCACCCAGCTGGGCCTGGGAGCCAGGCTGACACCTGGATCCATTCCGGGGCCTATGGGGCTGCGCTGGCTGGTTTAAGCAAGACAGTGGCTTTCACCATTGGTAATGTCCGCGGCCCTCTCTGGCAGCATTGAGGAGCAGGGAGGCCCGCAAGCCGAGTGCTGCTGGGAGCCTGGACACGGAGTCACTCCCTCGAGGCCTGAATGACAGCTTCCATCTGTCTGTCTGGTCCTGGGCAGTCAGTTAAATTCCCTGAATCTCGGTTTCCTCATCTATAAAATGGGAATGATGAATAATATCTTGCTTTGCCTGGAACCATCACAAGAGAACAGAAAAGAGAGTGAGTTTTGTAGACTTTAAAATGCTAAGTAAGGACCAGGCATGGTCAGCAACACCTGGAGATGGGGCGTAAGCATGGCAGGACTCTCTCACTCTGGCGAAAGGAATTCAGGGCAAGGACAGCACTCCACAGAGTAGGGTTCAAGCACTTTCTAGCTTGAAGATCTGCCATCTGCAGCCTGTAGGGTTCTTTTTACCCTGTGGTCCAAGACAGCTACTCAAATTCCAGCCATCACATCAGAACTCCAGCCAGCAAGAAAAAGCAAGTGAGCAAGAAATGCAAAGGACACTCTGCTGGCATCCTCCTGACCGGGCATGGCTGCATGCCCACACCTAGTGCAAGGGAGGCTGGAAATCACATTTCTTAATCAGGGCAACCACGTGTCCAACTTAAAACTAGGGAGTCCATCACTAATGAAGACAGTGGTGGACATCGAGGGGCAATGCGACCACCAGCAGTTTCTGTCACATCTTTTAATGATTGGAGTTGTGGAGTTTCACATTAGACTTCTTAAAAGCGGAGAGCGTCTAACCTGCAGGACGTTCTGTGCTTGGCATAAGAGCCCCCCAGGTCAAGGCTTGGTCCCCAGCCTGTGCGGCTCCTGGAAGGTGGTGGAGCCTTTAGGAGCTGGGCAGCGAGTGGCTTTCTGCCTGTGGAGACGTGCCCTTGAAGGGAACAGGGCCCTCAGTCCCTTCCTCTTCCTCTCTTTGGCACCCCAGCCCTGCGGTGAGCGACTTCGCATACACTTCCGCCACGACGGATTCCATGGCACAGGCTGACAAGCCAGGACGCAACAGTGGTGGACGGAGACCTCCAGACCTGTGAGCCCAAATCACCCCTTCTCTTTAACAGCCCATTCCGTCAAGTGTCTGTTACAGGGTGGGGAGGCTGACCAACCACCAGGGACAAGAAGCATCAGCCCCGGGGAGAGAAGCAGGAAGGGTGCCCAGCAGCTCACAGGAGGCTCAGAGCCACCCCTGTGCCCGGGTTGGAATCCTACTCCAAGCAGAAAGAGACCCCCTTAAAAAGCCCCTACTGACACAGTCCTGAGGAGCAAGCACAGAGGCAGCCGTGGTCCAGGGGAGCACTGGGAGAGAGGTAAGGCCCAGCCCACCGCCTGACAACGACCCTGAGCTGGGAGGGTGTGGGAAGAGGGCTCTAAGCAAGAGGCAGAGGACGTGGGGCCAGGCGACCTGGGCGTGTAGGATGTCTCTGCTAGGGTTTAGCTATGAGGTGTCCCCAAGGCTCATGTGTGAGATGATGCAAGAAGGGTTAGAGGTGAAATGCTCGGGTCAGGAGAGCCTGAACCTATCAGTGCATTGACCTGATGGGATTAACTGGGTGGTGTTTGTAGGGTGTGGCTGGAGGCGGTGGGTCCCAGGGTCGTGCCTTTGGGGTTTACATTTTGTCTGTGGAGAGGGGAGTGCTGCCCTCTCTCTCCCCCTCTCTTTCACTCCTTCCTGGCGGCCTGTCCTGAGCTGCTTTCCCCCCGCCACACCCTTCCACCCTGATGTTCTGCTCACCTCGGGCCCAGAGCAATGGAGCCAGCCGTCTATGAACTGAGAACTGTGAAATCATGAGACCCAAATAAACTTCTCCTCCTCTAAAATTGTTCTTTATTTATTTTCATGTGGTCCCCACACGTGCTAGGTGGGTGTGCTACCACTGAGCCACAACCCCAGCCCTAGAATTGTTCTTGTTGGGTCTTTTAGTCACAGCAGAAAAAAGCTGACTAAAACACTTTGCAAGACGAGAGCCTCCTCAGCCCCTGCGGTGACCTTGTGGGTGGAGCAGGAGGCTCAGACCAGATGCCTCAGGACCTCCTCCGGCAGCCACAGCCCACATCTGGGCACAGAAAGCACTAAAAGGCCCCAGAGGAAATACGTCTTTCCAGGCACTTTTATCCCTGGGTCCTTGGAAGGCACAGCTCCCACCAGGTGACTAGAATGGAGACGCTGGTGCTCAGAGTGACCAGCAGCACGTGCTGGCTGTTTGCAGAGGTCGGGAGGGGCGACCATCAGTAGCTGCATTATTGTCCTCATTTCATGGGAAGGGGGCAGGGAGCTGAGGCTGCCCCACTGGCCCTGGTGCTTGTCCCTTTGAAGGTTCTGCTGTTTGTGCCCCAAAAGTCCATGCTGGAGGCTTGATCCCCAGAGTGGTGGTGCAGAGGTGGGGGGTCTTCAGAGGCAGGGCCTGGGGCAGGCGGTTGGGTCACAGGAGCTCCACCCTCACAAATTCATCCAAGCTGGACTCACAGGAGTGAGTTAGTTCTCCCAGAGCAGGCGGTTGTGAAGTGAGGCCTCTCACGTGTTGGGCTTCTTCTGTATATGGCTGTTGCCCTTCCTGCTTCTCCGCCATGTTGTGATATAGCCAAAGGGGGCCTCAATAGACACCAGAAAGTGCTATTGGGTCTTTTCGGCCATCAGAATTGCGAATCAAATAAAACTCTTTTCTTTATACATTTCCCAGCACTGGATGTTTCGTTACAGCAACACAAATGGACCAAGACAGTCCCTTACTGCATTTCCCCCCCCTTGTCATGGCACTCAGGAATGCGCCACTCTGACTCCAGGCCCCTGTGACCTGCTTTGAACCAATGGTATATTGGCAGATGTGTCAGTCAGCTTTTCAGCGCTGTGGCAAAGTACTTTAGAAAATAACTTAGAAGAGGAAAGGTTGATTTTGGCTCTCAGTTCCAGAGGTTTCAGTCTGTGCTTGACTGGCTTCATTATGTCAGCCCCTGTGGTGAGAGCAGAGCATCGTGGTGGTCGGGCAAGGTGGGGGAGAGCTGCTGGCTTCATGGCAGCCAGGACGGGGAGAGAGGAGGAGGGGAAGGTCCAGGAAGAGAGAAGTCTCCCAGGGCATGCTCCCAGTGACCTGCTTCCCCCACCTGGGCCCCACCTGCTCCAGTTTCCACCACCTCCCAGGAGGCCATTCAGCCTCAAGGGAGTCATCCACAGATGAGGTCAGAGCCCTCGTGATCAATCACTTTCCAAAGCCCCACCTCTGGACGCTGCTGCCCTGGGGGCCAAGCCCTCAGCACATGAGCCTCTGAGGGATATTTCATATCCAAACCATAATAGGGGTGTGCTGCAGGCAGAAGGTGGTCAGGTGCCGAGTCACTGGTATGCTTGCTCTGGCTTCTCCACCCATGGCCAGGGGAGGAACATGCCCCTACTGGTCTGCAGAGGGGAAGACACATGGAGCAGAGTCACGTCCCAGGCATCCCAGGCATGCCAGCCAAGGCCACCAGCCAACAGCCAGCTGGACCTCAGGCCCACGAACAAGCCCAGCCAATGTCTGCAGAGCCCGTTGGCAACCTGCAGCCACCTGCAGGTGTGTGGGCAGGGCCACCCAGGCCAGCAGAAACGGCCCAGATCAAAGCATCCTGCAGGTTTGCACGCTAAGTAGAAGTTCCTGCTATGCCTTTGAAGCCTTGCAGCGCTGTGTGACTGTGGATGGCTGAGACGGGAGGTCACAAAAATCCCCAGCTGCCATCGGAGCCCAGGCAGTTCAGTCGCACACTCCTGGACACTATTCCACACTTGGAGTTGGCAGATTATGGCCTGCAGGCCATGTGCAGCCTCTCCTTGCACAGCCCACTCTCTTCCTTTCCTCAGGGTGACGATAGGGAACTCTGTCTTTGAAAGCAAAGTAAGCAAAGTGCTATTCCACAAAGGAGTTGCCTATTTCTCATTACGCACCTATATTACAGATTTCATACTTACTTATTATAGTTTCAATTTCATTAATAATTTGTGGGAATTTGTTTTTTGGGTTTTGTTTTTCGTGATTTGAGCATCTCCATACACCTCTGATTTTGCAACTTGACCCTGCAAAGCCTAAAATTTACTCTCTGGCTGTTAGAGATGGAGTTTGCTATTCGGTCTTTGACTTTGGTCCTAGACCAAAACATGGAGGGAATCAAAGATGCTCTGGGGCCTTCTAGTTCAAACTCAGAAGCAGAATAGACCCAGTTCTTGGGATCCTCACCTGAGCCCCCAGGACTTGTCCAAAGGCCCCCGAATCTCCAACAGGGCTGTCCTCAGCACCCCGCACCCCCTCCTCAGTTCCTCCTCTCTTCCCCTTTCCCGATGGCTCTGGCTCATGTGAGCAAGACTCTCTTTCTTTCTCCAGCTCCATCCCGAGCTATCTAACATGAATCTGTGCTGTGGGCCTCTGTGATGACTAAAAAATTTGAGCATTTACCACAATTTGTACCCGAGACGATGGAGACATTCTCTCCCGAAGAGTTTCACAATCTGGCCTCATTAGGAAGGAGAAATGGAATGAGAGAATTAAAGAGAAAAACTCATTTCTTCTCCGAGTGTGTTAATGAGCTGTACCGCTGGAGGCCATGTGTAAGTTGGGCTGTGAGCAGCTGTAAATTAAATTTATTACGCGCCGAGGGATTCTAATAAACATTACTTAAAAATAGCAACAGACAGTCATTTGTATTATGTCATGTGACCTGGTTATGGAGACACTTTTGTGTCTCTGCTATTAATCAGAGTTACTTTGAGAGGCAGTTGGTAAATTCTTTTAGAGCTCCTGGCACCTTGCACTTAATTAAGATTGTTCTAGAAAAGAGCAGGGTGAGTCAAAAATAGTCATAGTGTGTATCATTGCACCCTGGGGGCCATCCTCGCTGCTTAGATGACGTTTATTAGACTTTCCAAGAGGGATAAACTTGAAAGGATTTTATTTAATAAAATCTCAGACCCTGAAGGTTAGCCCTGGAGGACAATTTCCTAACGGGGAGAGATTGCAGGTCCTGGCTGGGACCCAGTGACCCTATCGCCACTCCCACTCCAGGCCAGCCTCATGGGGGTGCTGCTCAATCTTCACCCCTCTGGCCACACGGCAGATGACGGTCTTTCTCTTAGACTCTGGATCATGGAAGAGAATGTTGTGACCCTGCTCAGAATTATCTTCGGAAAATACTTGACCCGAGCGTGCTCCCTTGCCGAGGCTCCTGTCCTTTGTTGCTGTCCGTGTTCTCAGCCCTGCTGTCTTGCTCTGTCCCCCACCACTCTGCACAGCACTGCTGCCCACAGAGGGACGTGTGTTCCTGGGCACAGGATCCGGAGTCACACTGACTCTCTTGCGATCACAGTTCTGCCGTTCATTATCCGGGGATCCTGCTCACCTCCATTCCTCATCTGTAGAATGGGGACATTATCCCATCACTGCAAGTTCTTAGGAGATCACACAACCTCATGCAGGGGAGGGCTGGACGCTCGGGAAAGCTCTTTGGAAATATTTTTTAAAATAGTGGAGTGCTTGCCTAGCAGACCCGAAGGCCTGGGTTCAAGCCCCAGTGTTGCAAAATCAGAAACAAAGAAACGAGTTTTTACAAAAAGCAACAAAGGGCTTAAAATAGCCCCTTGCCATCTTTGCTGGGTTCCGCTCCTCCCAAACTCGTCCCTTGGCCAAACCCTCTGCCCCTGCTCTGCCTCCCGGGTGAGTGTTCATCCTTGGCACCTCTCAGCTCAAGCATCAATCATCCAAGAAGCCTCGCCAGGCCTGTCTGGCTTCCAGAGCCTTCCTCTGGGCTCCAGGCATGTCACATCCTGGGACACCGGGTCCTTGTTCCCGTCAGCCTGCCTGAGCTGCTGACGCTTTGTCTGAGACGGCCATGCGTGTCGCCAGAGGTCTTTGAGGGCTGAGCTCATGTCTGGTTACCTTTGCTTCCCAGCGTCTGCTGCATATCAAGTGTTCGGAGAGCGTCTGCTGAAGGAGAGGCGGCAGAGAGCGGGTGGACGGGAGAAGGGCCGGCAAGGTCAGGCAGGGGCTCACATCTTAATCTGAGCTCCCTGAAAGTGAGCCTGAGGCAGAGCTGGGCAAAGCGGGTTTATTCTGATGGAGACAGAGACGGGCAGGAGAGAACAGGCCACCACGCGGGTGCTCTTGAGCTGGTTTCTGCTGTGGGCCACTGGGGTTCAATTCCTCAGCTGCTGTTAGGTGTGAACCCCCTGCACTTCCGGGCTGCCCTAAGCTTGGGCCATGCCAAGCACAGGCAGGGAAGCCAGATTGGGGCAGGAGCCCAAAGCAGGTTCTGCTAGGAGTCCAGGAGCTGCCCATCAAGCTACGCTGACCTCAGAGATGGCTGAGGGATGTAGGACAGGCACTGAGAGTGCTGGTGACATTATTTATTTCCAGCTCCCACTACAGGCTCCTTGCACCTCAACTTGGTCTTTTCGCTGCATGTGGTGGGCCTCCCTGGGCCCCTGGTTCAGAAGAGCGCAGCTGGACAGTTGGCCGCTCCAAAGCCGTAGCTGCGGCATGTGCATCTTCTCTGTGGCCATGGTTCATTCTCCATTTGGGGGACTCATCCTCCCTGGGAACCATGTCTACAGAAGCCCTCTCCACGACAGCCCCAGGGTTATGGCCTCCTGGTCTTCAGGCACTTGTGTGCCTCCTCCCACAATGACTTGAGGCTGGCCCGTGTCACCAATAGACTATGGTGGAGGTGACAGTGGGTGACTTCTCAGCTAGGCCATGGAAAGTAATTCAGCATCCATCTTGGCCTCTTGGATGTCTCTGAGGGAGTCAGTGGCCATGCTGAGAGCACCCATGGAGAGACCCATGTGGAAGGACACCAAGTCCCCAGGGAACAGCCAGGGTCATCTTGCCAGCCCTGCGAGAGGCCCATTGTAGATGACAGCCCCGGGTGACATCTGGCGACCTTCACAAGAGACTCCCAGCAAGAGTTGCCAGCTGAGCCCTTCCCAACGCCTGCCCGCCAAAGCCCTGAGCAGCACAGAACTGCTTTGATGTGAGCCCTGGTCACTGGGACACCGTGCCCATGGTGGAGGACCTCAGCTCCTGCCCGAGCTGACATCAGTTTGCTTCTGTGGCTTTAACAACAGAACCCGTCGCAGCACAGGTTCCCAAACCTTGGCGAGAGACGCACCCCTGCTGTTTCCAGGCAACCCCACTCTTAGGAAGGCTGAGAGAAGGGTGTGAGGAAGTGAAGCGGAAGACAGCCCAGGAGGGGGCAGTCCCCAGGCCAGCGGAAGCAGGTCATCCATCACTTCCTGGGTGGAGGAAGGAGGTCCAGAGGGACCTGACCCCTGTGGACTCAGCCATGTGGTGAGCTGGGGACTCGGGGAAGTGAGGAACCCACGCCGCACTGGCCTACAGGGCTGATCCCGAAGGCACATCCCACCATCCACTCCGTGTCCAGGTCCTGGAATGAGCCCGGAGCTGGTTTGGACCAGTGCAAAAACTCAGAGAACTGAGACCCACGGGCAGGCCTGGCCACCAGCAGCCTCAGTTCTGGAGGCCAGGTTAGATGTGGTCCCAGATTCTGTCCACTGATACACAGTCCAGATACCTCAGTGGGGCTCATAGTCTCTACCAGTGTGCGAGTTTCCAGGACCAAACCCTAGTCCTCAAACTAGTGTAGGGATCTAGTCAGGGGAAACGACGGTAAGCTTGTAAGGCTGGTTGGGGAGAAGGCCCACGGGCCACAGGCACACGTCCCTGGCCAGGGCAACCAGAGCTATCATGGCTCTGCCTGCTGTTGGGGCTCTGCTTGTCAGGATTGGCTGAGCATCTGGTGGGGTCACCCCATTCTTGGGCTTCTGGGCAGGGGGACCTGGGAGCTGGCACTCCCTTGGGCTGACCTTCAGGAAGGTGGGTCATGCATCATGGGAGTATGAGACAAGGAATAAAGAGGCCTGAACCTGCAGAGGAGAGGATGGACGGAGGAAGGCTGGACCAAGAGAAGCTTTCCTGGGGAAAGTAGCAAGAGGACAGTGCTGCCCAGCTGGTTGGTTAACAGCCATTCATAACTCTGCTCTTAAACCGCTGCTCTCTTCAGAACATGACCAGAGTTTTATATTGGAGAGTTTCAATATTGTCTTCTGAGGGCCCTTGGTCCTTTGCCAGCCCAGAAGAAGACAGGTCTTGAGCTTTCCTTTGCTGGTGTGTGTTGTGTTGCCTTCCTGGGGGGCTATGACAGGGCTGGGGCTCCAGGTGACTGATGGCCTGTGCTTCCTCCACCAGGAGTTGCCCCCAATCTGCACACCTGCCAGGGCTGATGGGGGCGGCCGTCTGAGGTCGAGGCCTCTCCACAACAAGATGGATGGGAGCTGTCCCACCTGTCTGGCAGAAGCACAGGCCCAGGGCACAGCAGGAGTTGTGTCCCTGGCTCTGTGAGCATGTGGCTGTGTGGCGGCTATTCATTCATTAACACATCAAATGTTCCCTGGCCCGTGTGTCCAGCACTGTGGCAGGAAGTGGGGACAGTAAGAGCAACAGCATTTGCTGAGCCGTCACTGAGCACCGGGTGTTTGACACTATCCACTCATTTAAACACACAGATCCAAGGAAGGTATCAGGCAAGGACGATGGAGCTCTATGCTGGGTTCAGGGAGCCATGGGGCTCTGGAGGGAGACATCAGGACAGTGACATCTCAGTGACCAGGAGTGGACCAGGCAGAGAAGAAGGCAGAGGATGGACACAGGCCTTGGAACAAGGGTGAGTAGCCCCTCTGGGAGCTGGAGGGTACACAGACTCTCCAGACCTCAGTTCCCTCACTGTGGAGTGGGAGTGGCATTAGCCCACAGGACACTTGTGAGGACTAAGGTGCCATATGGGATGTCAACAGCCCAGGGTGTGCTTTGGTTCCAGCCAGCCCTCAGTGAGTGACGTCTGTCATTATAGTTGTGGTGTAGATCAATGTCACCCCTCCCAGATCTCCGGGGTCACCTGGCCCCCCTTACCCATGCAGCGCCCATCAAGGTGACAATCACACTCCTTCAAAAAGCAGCAGTCCTCAGAGCTTTGGGAGCATCCTGAGGGCCTGGGGTGCAATGCACCCCAGAAGCAGAGTGCTGCCCATAAACAGCTAGAAGAGCCCCGAGCAGAAGGTCCGCAGGAGCGAGCATGTTGACCTTGAACACGCCTGTCATCTCCTGGGGCCTCTTGCCCCCCTGTTAAATGAGAATAGACACCTGTCCTTCAGAGTCGCCAAGGGTCCACCAGGCTTCTGCAAGGTGACTGAGACGCAGGAGTCCCTCTGTCCTCACCGGCGTGGGCGCTCACCACCCTCACCATCACCACACCCACTTTACAAGGTCGTTGGGAAGGGCAGTGGCCCAGGAGTCAGGCGCCTGAGTGAGAGGGCAGAGGGAGGACTGAGAGCACCCCATGAGAGCGCCAGGTGAGGAGAGGTCCTGAGGCACGGGGCGAGTGAGTCACAGCCTGTGGTAGGGGTGCAACGAGCCACCAACGCTAGGAAAACCAAATGTCGGTGGCTCCCTGGGGGAAGCACCACTGCGTTTCCAGGAGGCCTAATACGAGCCGGGCTGGAGGCAGCATGAACTTCAATTACAGTTTCACAGGGCCAGAGGCACAGGGGACCCCGAGTGGGCAGGCCTGTGGGATTTCCTGGGACATGGCACTTCTCTGCCTTGTGACAGACTGATGGCTGGTTCTGCCTGTGGACCTGGCCCTGGCTGCTCTGCAGGGCTGCTTTGATTGTGTGCAACAAATGTGCATTGGGGCCTACTCTGAGCCAGGGACACAGTTGAATGTAACCCAATGCTCCTTCATTGTCTAGGAGGTGAGATTGGGGTAGGGCAGCCTGTAATGTAGGGCTGAGGCGTTAATCCAGGATGCTGAGGGTCATGGAGAAGGGACAGCCAAGAAGGAGGTATTAGAATGATCATGGGAGACAGGACTCATGAGGCTAATCTCCAAACCCAGTAACAGCCACCTTCCATTGAGCATGAACTATGAGCCAGGGTCTTTATGTACGTTATCTTGTTTGATCTCCATAATCCTGCAAATTATCACTGTTATTTTAAAAGGGAAGTAGTCCAGAGATATTAATTTGCCACAGGAAAGAGAAAAGGAAATGGGATTTGAAGACCTGTGTGTCCCATAATTAGGAAAAGAAAAAGGAGGAGGAAGGAGAGGAGGAGAAGAAGGAGGGAGAGAAGGAGGAGGAGGGAGAGGGAGAGGAGGACGGAGAGTGGGGAAGAAGGGGTAGGAAGATAGGAAGAGACATCTTTAATAACAGACCCAAAGACAGCCCAGATGTTGGAATCAGCAGGTGAGAACATTTTAAGAAGAACAAAAATATTATGAAAGATTTAAAGGAAAAGATGGTGTTATTGAATAAATAAAAGAAGAATTTCCACAGAGAAATGGAAACAAAAGAACCACATAAACATTTTAGAATTGAAAAATACAAGAAAGAAATGGCAAATTCACTGGGTGGGTTTAACACTAGATTGAAGAATCAGTGTACTTGACAACAGAGCCATAGAAATGATTGCATCTGAAGGAGAGAGAGAAAGGAAAAAGAAGAGGAACAGTATTTCAGTGACCGCTGAGCCAAAATCACGTGGTATATCTGTTGTCTTAGTCCATTTCATGCTGCTATAACAGAATACACGAGGCAAGATAATTTATAATGAACAAAAATTTATTTCTCATAAAGTTCTGCAAACTGGGAAGTTCAAGATGAGGGGCTGCCATCTGTTCAGGGCCTTCTAGTTGTACCATCCCATGGCAGAAGGTGGAAAGTGGAAGGTGGAAAGAGGAGAGAGAGAGAGAGAGAGAGAGAGAGAGAGAGAGAGGGCTTTTATAGCAAACCTCACGACATGACCTCATCTCTTCTTAAAGCTCCCCTCTCTCAATTCTGGCAATGAAGTTTCTGACTCTAATGGTGGTTCGCATATGAGGTGTCTCCCCAAAGCTCCTGTTAATGTTCAGAGGTGAATCATTAGATTGTGAGAGCTGTCATCTAGTCAGGGGATTAATCTATATTATGGATTAATAGTTGCAAGGACTCCTATACTGGGTGGTAGCCATAGGGACAGAGGGTGTGGCTGGAGGAAGTAGGTCATGGGGGCATGCCTTTGGGGTTTATATTTTATTCCTGGCGCCTCAATTGCATTCATATTCTCTCTCTCTCTCTCTCTCTCTCTCTCTCTCTCTCTCTCTCTCTCATGCTTGCGCTCTCGCTCTCGTTCTCACTCTCCTTTCTTCTGCCATGATGTTCTGCCTCATCTTGGGCCCAGAACAATGGACTTGGATGACCATGGACTGAACCTCTGAAAACACGATATTAGGTGGAAGTTTCCCTCCTCTAAGTTACTACAGTTGCATATTTTGGTCAAAACCTCAAAAAGCTAATTAACTCACTGACAAATGAACTTTGGGGGACACATTCAAATCAGGACACCTGTGCTTAGACTCCCAGAAAGAAGAGAGAAAGAAAATAGGACAGAAAAATATTTGAGGAAACAGTGACTAAAATGTTTCTAAATCTGATGAAAAGTATCAATCAATGGATCCAAGAAAATCCTCAAAAACCTAGAAACGTCACCGTCAAACTCCTAGGAGACAAGGACAAAGACAAAGCTTGATAAGTAGTCAGGAAAAAATAGCACATCACACACAGGGAACCAATAAAAATGAAGGCCGTCTTGCTGTCACGGTTTAGGTTTAGATACTAGGCGCTCACATGTGACAAGGCAAGAAGGGTTAGAGGTAAACGCTTGGGTTGTGAGAGTTTTAACCTAATCAGGGCGTTAATCCTGGGTTAACTGGGTGATGGCTATAGGAGGCAGGGTGTGGCTGGAGCAGGTGGACCCTGGGGCCATCAGTGGAGTGTGTATTTTGTTCTTGGTGAGCTGGGCTCTCTCTCCTTCCTGGAGGCCGCGTCCTGAGCTGCTTTCCTTGACCACACCCTTCTGCTATGATGTTCCGCCTCACCTCGGGTCCAGAGCAATGCAGTTGACCATCTATGGACTGAGACCTCTGAAACTGTGAGCCCCAAACAAACTTTTCCTTCTCTAAAAAATTGTTCTTGTCAGCTCTTTTGGTCACAATGGCAGAAAAGCTGACAAAAGCATTTATCATCCAAAACAAATGCATACAAATGGGAAGGAAAATGGAATAAGATTTGGAGCATAAAAGACAAATGATCAACATAGAATTCTGCAGCTTTTCAAAAATATAGTAAAGTCAAGGAGATCAAAAGCAGGGACTCAAATGCACCCATGTTCACCACAGTGACAGCCCAAAGGTGGAGACAACCACACCCGTAAACAGATGAATGGATAAACAAAAGGTGGCGTAGCCGGGTGTGGTGTGTGCACCTGTAATTCCAGCTGTTTGGGAGGCTGAGGCAGGAAGATTGCAAGTTCGAGGACAGCCTCAGCAACTTAATGAGATCCTGTCTCAAAATAAAATTTAAAAGGCCAGGTATGTAACTCAGTACCTGAGCACCCCTGTGTTCAATCGCCAGTCCTGGAAAGAGTACACACACACACACACACACACACACACAATTTCTTTTTAACAACAGAATATTCTTCAGTCATAGAAAAGAAGTAAATTCTGACACGTACTATATGAAAGAACCCTGAAAATGCTTGCTAAGTGAAATAAGCCGGACCGAGAAAGACAAATACTCTATGATTCCCGTGTATGAGGGACCTGGAGTGGGCAAATTCAGAGACGGAAAGTGAATTTGAGATTTCCTGGGGCTTTGGGTAGGGGAGTTAAGAGCCATTGCTTGAAGTTTTTATTTTTTATTTTTATTTTTTGCTTGGGGTAATAATAAAGCATTGATGGTTGTACAACATTCTCAGTGAGGTAAATGTCCCTGAACTGAGCATTGAAAAATGGTTAAAATGGCTGATTCTGTGTCATATATATTTTACTATGATTTTTAAAAATAGTGTAAAGTTACTAAATCATTGAGTTGTATACTTTAGATGGGTGAATTATATGTATGTGATTTGAATCTCAAAAAAAAAACTATTTAAAAATAAGGAGGCAATGAAGATATTTTCAGATGTTATGGTTTAGATGTGAGGTGTCCCCCAAAAGCTCATGTGAGAGACAATGCAAGAAAGCTTAGAGGTGCCGTGGTTGGGTTGTGAGAGCCTTAACCTACTCAGTGCATTAATTCCCTGATGGGGATTAACTGGGTGGAAACCGTAGACAGGGAGGTAGGGTGTGGCCAGAGGAGGTGGGATTCTGGGGCAGTGCCCTTGGCATATATATTTTGTTCTTGTTGAACAGAGCACTTCCCCGCTCCTTTCTCTCCTTCCTGGTACCAGGCTCCCGGCTGCTTTCCTCCAACACACACCTCCGCCATATTGTTCTGCCTCACCTTAGGCCCAGAGGAATGCAGTTGACCATCTATGGACTGAGACCCTCTGAAACTGTAAGTTCCCAAATAATTTTTTCCTCCTCTAATTGTTCTTGTTAGGTCTTTTGGTCACAGCAGCTGACTAAGGCATCAGATATGAAAGCTGTGAAAATGTGTCTCCTCTGGGTCTGCACTGCAAGAAACGTTCAAGGAACTTCTTCAGGTTAAATGCAAATGACAGGAGAGGAAAATTCAGATCTGAAAATAGGAATGCTAAACCCAGAAATGATGGAGTTATTGATAAGTACAGAAGATTAACTCTAAGTTTCTTCTCTTAATTTCTTTGAAAGACAAATGACAATTTGAAGCAAAAAATATCATCATAACATCAGGTTCATGGTGTATATAGAAGGAGATTTGATGATAATATCATGAAGGACAAAAAAGTGAATGTGATTGCACTCCTGCAATGTTCTTAAATTTGGCAGTGCAAAGAATGATGCATGATGTGGTGCAAAATTGATTCAAAGCAGATTGTGATCAGTTAAAGATACATATTAGAATTCCTAGAATAGCAAAAAATAACAAAAATAAGTATAGCTTAAAGTGCACTAGAGAAAATAAAATAGAATGCTGCAAATTCAATTAGTGTGAAAGGAACAAGAGAAAAGGGAAAAGAGAAAAAGAAAGGTAGAAAATTGCAAGACCGAGGGCTTAAACTGAACTACAATAATAATTACACTAAATGTAAATGGACTGACTATTCCAATTAAAAAGCCAAGATTGCCAGACTGGATAAAACAGCAAGACCCAACCACACTTCTATATGTTGTTTTAAAATGCTGTGCACTTAACTGTAAATATGCAAATAGGTAAAAATAAAAGGATGGAAAAAGATACCATGCAAATACTGATGCAAAGGAAGGCTGTTATGCAATTATATTAATATTGAAGAAAGCAAACTTTAGAACAAAGCCTGACATTACAGAGAAGGAATTTCATAATGATAAAGAGGATCTGTTCAACAGGAAGACACAATGACCAGAGATGTGTTGACCCTTATTAGGAGACTTCAAAGTGCACGGAGCAAACAGCATCAGAACTAAAAGAGGAGTAGACACCTCCCCAGCAGATTTTAATGCTTGTTTCTCAGGGGCTGACTTTACAACTAGACTCCAGTCTGTGTTCCAAGGGACCTGGAGAATGCCCAGCTGCTGCCCCTGGGGATGGACACAGAGTGAATAAACTCTTATCACAACCCGGCTGGGTTAGGCCATGCGGTTCCTACTATGATCTGGGTTATTGCCTTTGCCTCAGAGTTAATAGCATCCTGTTTTCCACCTGAGGAGACTGAGCCTAAGGAGGCCAAGCAACTGACCCCATAGCCAGCCAGGTGGACCAGACAGGACAGGGATCTGCCCTTTGTCTGGTGTTCTGTCCTCTCCAGAGGCACATGGCACTAGCTTATCTTCAAAGCTCTGGGGAGGGCCCCAGGTAAGTGACGTTCTAAGACTTTACAGATGGACGCTCAGAAACTAGCAAGCAAAATGGTCAGACTAGAAATCTTGCAGGTGGCCTGCCTGTCTTCCTTTTTAGAGAAACTTCTCTGGTCTCTATTGTCCTCATCAGTGGCCTGGCCCAGTAACTAACTACTCGATGTGCTGGGCTCTGAGCAGCCCTGCTGGGGGCATTGGCAAAAATTTCCTGGTGGAAACGATATCCCTGTTTTTTCCCATCATCCCCTGCCCAGTTCCTCACGGCTCCCCAAAGAACATATATTTTTTATTTAATTTCTCTATTGAAAATCTGGACATTTTTTATTAGAAGCATCTATATAGATAATGAAAAAAGAACTACGGCTCCCAGCTCGAGACCAAGGGAATTACAGCAAAGTGCAGGAAATAAAGTCCCCAGGGGTAAAACATCCTTCGCAGCCCACTCACCCCGCACGCACCTCAGGTGACCTGCTCTGAATGTGCTAACGCACACAAGTGCTCACACACTCGTTCACACACGGCGTCCACACCCAGCAAACACCAGGGCTGTGCTTGCACACACACACACACACACACACACACACACACTCACACCCTCATTCAAATGCACGTGGAAATATGGGAGGGATTTTCTCCTGCGTCCAGAAACCCGTGTGTTGGCTTGGCTTCTACTCAATGAGTTTTTGATGGTGCCGTCACTAGCAGGGAAGTCATGAATTATTTATCAGATCATTCAATAATTAATAAAAGCCATTGCAAAAAGCTCCGTGGAGATGTCACTCTGCACATAATCCCTCCCGCCGTCGCTGTGTGGGTCTGCATGCATGTGAGAAAGAGGTGAAGGCTTCGGGGAGCTTCCCACTTTACATTAGCTTTAAAATATGTGGTTTATTAAAAACAAAACAAAACAGAAACCAGAAAGCAAAACAAAACAACCAAAAGCAAAAGGGAAACACACGCACTGCCGGAGCCCTGGCTCTGTTTACTAGTTCTTTGCTTTGTGACTTTGCAACCATCAAAGTCGCAAATCCCTCTGGGCAAACTGGTTCCTGGAGTCGCTCCTGATGGGTTTTGGGACCCTCGACTCATTGAGGTTTCCTCCAATGCTATCTAAACATGTCACACAAGGATCATCTACAAGAAGAGAAAAGACAACTAGCTGATGTGCCCAAGGAGAAGTGACTCACACCAATGGGAATGACAGGCATGGAGAGCTGGGGCACACTCCGAGGTGCTGCCCTGTTCTGTCACATTAGCAGAGTTTCAACATGATAACAGGACAGCGCATGGCGCTGCTGCCTGGAGGCCACAGCCCTCTGTCCTGGGGGACGCAGGTGGGAAGTGGGTGCTAACAGTGAACTTTCAATGCCTGCCTCCAGGCTGCAGTGTCCAGGTCCCTGGATCCACATCCGCCTCCGAGACTCAGTTCTGAGAACCCTGATCAACGTGGAGGAGGCGTGCCAGCCAGCAGCTGACCGCAGCGCTGGGCATGAGTGGCAGCATGGCCACAAGGTCCCGCTGCTGGTCCCTCCACCTGCCCACAGCCCTCCCCCTCCTCTGTCCCCCCAGTGTCCCTGCTCCCGTCCCTCTGCTGGTAACCTCACCCAACACAGAAGCTAGGGGACTGAGGCACCCTTGCCCTGGCACCCTCGAGGCATCCACAGACCCGCCCAGAGTCCTCGCCTCCCTCCTCCCTGTGGCCTCCACTCTCCGTCCTCCCTCTCAGAGTGCTCCCAGCAGCACACAGATCTAGTCTAGCACTGAGGCAGAAAGGAGGGAAAGGGAAGGAAACAAGAAAAACACCCTGTCACTTTAAATCTAAGAGGCTCAGGAGCACCAGCCCTTCCTGCCCAGGCCGTCTTCCTCCAGCACGGATCTGAACCTGGAGTCTCAGAGCGCTGAGTCCACCTAATGCCAGCCGCACACACCGCTAGTCACCCACACGTATTCCTTAGACTAAAGGAAGCCAAGGGAGTGGGTTCCAGAGCCTTGTGACACGGGTGCGTCCAAACACTGTCCACTGATTGGGGATGTCAACCTGGAGCTCCTGAAAGAGCCAGACCCTGTGACCCACCCTGTGCTCATGCCACCACCCCACATGCCTCTCATGCTCCCCACTGACAAAGTTCCCTTTAAAAGGCAGGCCCAAGCCAGGTGCAGTGGCACACGCCTGTCATCCCAGAGGCTTGGGAGCTTGAGGCAGGAGGATCCCAAGTTCAAAGCCAGCCTCAGCAATTTAGCAAGGCCTTAAGCAACTCTGTGAGACCCTGTTTATAAATAAAGTACAAAATAGGGCTGGGGATGTGGCTCAGTGGCCAAGTGCCCCTGAGTTCAATCCCCAGTACCCTCCAAAAAATAAAATGAAATAAAAATAAAAATAAAATAAAAAGTGAGCCCAAGGCACAAAAGGGTGTCTGGCGGTCTGGATGGACCACACCACTGTAGACTCTTGGCTGTCCCGCTGACGCTTCTGCTGGGGCTTTCTCTGCCTCATCCGAATTCTTCTCTGTGAGTCTGTCAAAAACTTTCAAGGGTCAAGTTGGGGTCCACCTCTGTCTTCTGGAGGACCCCCTTGGATCCCCCTATCCAGCGATAGTACTTCCAAGCTATGAGATGGGAGAACCCCATTTCCCTGCTACTTACTCCTCAGGGCAGGCCATGCTGGACAGCTTCGCGGCCCTGCTGCCTGGATCCTCCATCCTCGGGGCCTCGGCCTCCCCAGGGCCAGTCACACATGGCACTTGGTATTTCCCTGAGATTCGCCACATGACCACAGCTGTGGCTTCCTCCTTCTTGAGGTACAGTCTTCTCTTGGTCCTTCCTACTTCTGTGTCCCCACCCCTGCCCCTACCCCTCCTCCCGAAGCTGCCCTTCCTTCTGTGTGGCCTCCGCACAGCGTCTTGGTCTTGGGAGATTGATTGATTGATGTTTATAGGGCAGTAAGGAATTTTATTTTATTTTTTAGTTCAAATATCCATTTATATTTTCACATATATATTCCTATATATGTTTATATACATTCACATGAATATACCCTATCAGCAACCAAATTCCTTCTCATACATTTCACATATATTCAGTTATGTAATCATAAACTATAAAACAAATTATAAACATTATCTCAAAAGAAAAATAACTATATACAAATTTATATCCATTTAAATATTTGCATGTATATTTTTATATGTATATTCATATTTGTATTTCTATATATGGATAAAAATGTTCAATCCTTAAACTAACCCTATTATTCTACATTAGTCCCATACCTACCAATACACCTCAGAGAAACCTCTATACATATGAACCATAATATTTTACATGAATGTATCTATGTATTTGGAAATATAAGTTCATAAATTCATATAAAAACCCAAGGTATTTTGTATATATATTCATTTCCATAGACATAACCCAGATTTCACATGTAATATAACAATATTGCCTACCTTAAAAATATCCATAGATAAAAGTATATATATGTACATATATACAAATTTTGATATATAATATTATCTCTATATACATATTTATATTCATATATATCATAAACTGTCCCCTAAACCAAAGCCATAACTCAGAACTAAACTTGATCCTACCCATAATCGTGAGCCTTTTAAACAGAAATTATAAATATTAGTGAATATCCATATATATTTTCACATATATGTTCCATATATGTTTATATACACTCACATATATAGATGTATGTACCCTAATGGCAACCCAAATGCTCCCCATAAATTTTCATATATATTCAGTTACACAGTCATATCCTATATCTTACCAAGACTATAGACATCCATCTAAAAAAAAGCTATATGCTAATCTATATCTATTTAAATATTTACATGTATATGTTCCCTATATATTCACATTTGCATTCATATGCATGGATAAAAATGTTCAAACCCAGTACTGTTGTGCTGTGGTCTATTTGATTCTTGAAGTTGAGAAGGATTTGTTTGATGTACATAGATGCTCCATTTTGGGGGGCATAGATATTTGTGATTGCTGTGTCTTTTTGATGTATTCCCTTGGGCAGTATGAAATGTCCTTCTTTGACCCTTCTGATTAACTTTGGCTTGAAGCCCACCTTATCTGCTATGAGGATAGAAACCCCTATGTGTTTACACAGTTCATGTGAGTGGTAGGTTTTTTCCCATCCTTTCTCCTTCAGACTGTGGATGTCTTTGCCTATGAGGTGAGTCTCTTGGAGAAAGCATATTGTTGGGTCTTGTCTTTTAATCCGATCTGCCACTCTATGTCTTTTTTGATTGATGAGTTTAGGCCGTTAATGTTCAAGGTTATTGTTGAAATATGATTTGTGTTCCCAGTCATTTTGGTTTTTCATTTGAATTAGTTTCTCTTTGATTGACTCTTCCTTTAGTGTAGTTCCTCTCTTCACTGATTTTCACTTTTTTTTTCTCATTTCATGTTCATGGAATATTTTGTTGAGACTATTCTGAAGTACAGACTTTATGGTTGCAAATTCTTCCAATTTTTGTTTATCATGGAATGTTTTTATTTCATCTTCAAATCTGAAGCTTAATTTTGCTGGATATAGGATTCTTGGTTGGCATCCATTTTCTTTCAGAGTTTGGTATATATTATTCGAGGACCTCCTAGTTTTGAGGGTATGGATTGAGAAATCAGCTGAGATCTGAATTGGTTTCCCCTACATATAATCTGATGTTTTTCTCTCACAGCCTTTACAATTCTATGCTTATTCTGTATGCTAGGCATTTTCATAATAATGTGCCTTGATGTGGGTCTGTTGTAATTTTGCACAATTTCGGGACTTATAACCCTCTTGTATTTGATTTTCCATTTCATTTTTTTAGATTTGGGAAATTTTCTCATCTTATTTCATTGAAAAGATTGTCCATTCCTTTGGTTTGTATCTCCAAGTGTTTGTCTATCCCAATAAATCTTAAATTTGGTCTTTGCATGTTATCACATATTTCTTGGAAGTTCTGTTCATGGTTTCTTAACATCTCTCTGTGGCCAACTATATTTTCAAGGTTGTATATTTTGTCTTCATTGCCTGAGGTTCTGTCTTCCAAGTTGTTTACTCTGTTGATGATGCTTTCAATTGAATTTTTAATTTGGTTTATTTTCCCTTCATTTCAAGGATTTTTTGTTTTTTTCAGAAGCTCTATCTCTTTATTGAAGTGATCTTTTGCTACCTGTTTTTGCTCTCTCACATCATCCTTTACCTTGCAGATCAATTTATCTATGAAAATCCTAAATTCCTTCTCTGACATTTCTTCCACTGCAGTATTGATGGATTTGTTATTGAAGTATCTTGATTTGCTTGGGGTGATGTGTTCCCTTGCTTTTTCATGTTGTTTGTGTGTCGACCCATATAATGGTATAAATCGGAGGCAGTACAGATTCCACCCTGTGGATTTATAGCGTCCCTGAAGGTTTCCAGTACCTCACTGTTTAGGGGAGACAAATAATAACAACAACCAATGCAAACCATTTACAGCATTAAACTAAATAGTTCTTACTATGATGTCTACAATGGTAATTATCAGAATAAACAGAAATTATAAGATCAGTTATTGCCTATAATATAAACAGCAAGTTTGCAAAAGGGTTTACATTTTCAAATGGTGGAAGCGAGAGAACAGAATTGATATAGGATATGATGATTATGAGGGAGGAGAAAAGGTAGAAGTAAAAAATTAAAGGAGAGTGAAAGAGACATCAATAGAGATTGACTGTTAGCAGAAGAAAAGAGAGGATCAGGGGAAACAGGTGCAAGAAAAAATATATAAAGCAAGAATTTAAAAATTAAAAATAAAAATAAAAGAATACAAAACTAAAATATACTTATCAAACATTCACAAAAAATTAGTTCACAAAAAATTAATCCATGTAAAATAAATGGCTTCAAAAATGCTAGAGATGAGAAGAAAAAAAAAAGGAAACTGTGTAAATGTCCATGTACCATTAAGGTCACAAACAGTGAAAAAGAATTAAAAAAAAAAATCTTGATGAAAAGTTAAAGAATTCTTTCCATTGGAGTTCAGAACATTCTCAGCTTCTCTTCTCAGCTGTGTTAGGTGGGCTTTTCTGGAGTGTGAAGCTCCACCCTCTGGGCTGCTGGAGTGAGAGAGGTGACCCTGCAGGTGGAGTTCCTGGAGGCAGGGTTGAGGCTTAGGTGGGCTCCAGGCTTTTCACTGAATGCCAGTTGGTCTGGAGATTTTAAATCAGTGCACCTCCTGCACCCAGTACTTGCTGGTCCATGCTGGAGGAGTTCACCCCAGGGACCTCCCTGGGTGCCACTCATGTGGTGGAGGAGCCAATTCTTAGTCCCCTGTGTCACCTGCAGACCCCACATCGTGGTCTCAGGTTCAGTCTCCAATTTCTCCTGCCCCTGCCCTTCTGAGTTCCTGGCCAGAGGCGACTCTCCCAGCCTGTCCTGCAAGCAGCTGGATTGGAGGGGGCGGGGTAGAGCTGGGTGGGTTTCCACAACCAGCTTTCCCCTGTGTGAACCTCTCTCCAGGTTTGATTTTCTCCTGGTCGCTTGAGCACACTCTGCGTCCTGCAGTGTGTTTACTGGGCCTGTGTTCCAGGTCAGACGTGGGTTTGCCAGGAATCGGCTCCCTCAGCTGCTGGGGCCTGAGCCACAGCTGCAAGACGGTTCCTTCCCTTGTCCTCTGCATGCGTGGAGAGATGGTGGCTTTGTCCCCACACTCGGATATCGTGCAGTGAGTCCTGCAGTTGTAGTTGCGCAATGTCCTTCGTCTCTAAACGCTCCATACCCAGACATGCCTGGGCCTCCCCCAAATTCTGGTTCCTTTAATTCCCTTATCCCTCCACTGTGCTCGGGGGGGCCACTCTGGCTGGAGCTTCTGGCCCACTTGTGGCAGTGGCTCTGCCTCTGGGGAGTTTTTCCTTATTTTATTATATCCAACCTCCTGTGTCCCTGGTTTGTTTGAATGTCCAGTTTTAAGTTCCAGTAAAGTCCCCCCTCCCTTTTTTTTGTTTTCTGTTCACCCACCATGCAGAGAAGCTGCCTGCCTGTTTTCTTGGTTTCATGCCTCAGAGCAGCCAGGAACTCGACCTCCTCTGTTCCACCCTCCTTTTTTTTTTTTTTTTTGGAACCAGGGATTGAACTCAGGGACACTCGGTCACTGAGCCACATCCCCAGCCCTATTTTGTATTTTATTTAGAGACAGGGTCTCACTGAGTTGCTTAGGGCCTCGCTAAGTTGCTGAGGCTGGCTTTGAACTCTCGATCCTCCTGACTCAGCCTCCCAAGTCGCTTGGATTACAGGCGTGCGCCACCACGCCCGGCTTGTTCCACCCTCTTGGATCTCTCGAGAGATCCATTTATTTGTGCACCTGGGCTCCCACCCCACTCACTCCCTCCTCCTCCTCCAGAGAGGCCCCACCCAGGCTTGTGGCCTTAGACACCAGCCAAGTGCAGTGACACCCACGTGGACAGATCTTCCCTGATGGATCCTGGCGTGCCAGGATGGGGCGTGCCTGACCTGCTGGTGTCCAGCACCATGAACTTCCCATGGCCCCAGGGGCTCTTCTGATGGCCAGCCCCTCCCCAACTCCAGCTGGGCCTGTGAGGACACCTCATTCACCTAGAAATCACTCTCATTCCCCTTTGTCCCCTGCCCCCTCCCTTGGCCCCTGTCTCCTCTGTTAGGAGGAGCCACTGGCTTCACCTTCAAAGTGCAGTGTGTCACAGTGTGACAACTGTCCTCCATCTCTGCTGTCACCGCACAGGTCCTTCCCCTCACCTGGACTGCAGTCACAGCCTCCATCCTGTCCCGTGGCTTCTGCGCCCGCCCTCTGCAGCCCAGGCTCCTTGTCCCACAGCCAGCGTCATCTTTAAACAATTGTGCCAACTCCATCAGCTCCTCCAAAACGTCCCTTGCACCTGAATGCAGAATCCAGACCCTTCCACCAGCTCGGGAAGCCCTGAGATGCACCCTGCCCCCTCCAACCTCAGCACGCGGGGCTCGCTGTGCAGGGACAAGGACATGCCAAGTGGGTTCCCACCTCAGGGCCTTTGCACTGGAATGGCCAGATGGTTGCCTCCGCACCACCTCTCAGCTTAACGTCCTCTCTGCATGGGGCCTTTCCTGACCTGACTGCCTCATCTGAAGTAGCCATCTGGCCACTGTTTATCACTTCTCCCTATTTTTGTCATTTCATCCAACTTCAATACTTGGCAGTGTTAATTTCCAGCTTTACTCCTAACTGATATTTTTTCTTATTTCTTTCTCTCCATCATCTACCTATCATTTGCTTTTAAACATAAATCGCACGAGGGTGTTGTCTGTGTTGTACTCACTGCTGGGCCTGGAGCAGTGCTTGCCTCATTGATGCATGGTAGGAACTCAGTAAATATTTGTTGAATGAGTGAATGACTATTTTCTCTTAGGGCCATTAAGTTCTTTTCAAATTCCTACTATTTTACATAGGTTACATATAATTACAGATTCACATATTTTCACATGTAATATTTATGTATTATTACACCATTTACAAAGATTTTTAAAAATCAAAATGGGAGAAGATCTTCTCTGAGTGCACCTTTTTCCCCCAAGATATTATCTGACACAGAAGTAGGCCAACTTAGAAACCGAGCCACATCGAATCAAGGTTCAACGCATGAGCCCTGTGGTCACGATCAAGTCTGTCTTCTGCCCTTATCAGCTGGGTGACCCTGGGTAAGTTATCAGCTTCTCTGGGCTTCAGTCTCTTTATCTGTAAATTCAACCAAACAATCACCCTTGTTCTAAAGGGTTGCTATAATAACTGAAAGTCAAAAATCCTGGGATGCTCTTAGCACACTGTCTGTTAAACTCTGTGAACATTGGCTTTCACTCTTAATTGGGAATTTAGGTAACTGTTCAAGGCAATTGACGCATTGCCAGCAGTCAGCCAGCGGGTCATGCTAACCAGAGGGTTTTTCGAGAAACAATACCTATAAGTTATTAGGCTGTGTATTATGGAAAACAGCACAAAGAAACTCAAATGAAATGGAGACTGATTTGTGGCTTCATTCATCCCACACATCCCTGTGGTGTGCATAACCCAGGCCAGGTCCAGGGACACAGCAGTGGCAGCAGACCTAGCCCTGTGCTCAGGGAACTCACAGCCTGGGCAGAATTCACAACACACAGTACCCAGCTGTTATTGTTTGGGTACAAGGTCCCCCAAAAGTTCATGATTAGATTGAGAGTGTAGCCTAATCAGTGGATTAATCCATTTGTGGGATTAGTGATTGAAAAGACTACTGTACTGGGTGAAACTGTAGGCAGGTGGTGTGTGACTGAAGGAAGTGGGTCACTGTGGGCTGCCTTCGGGGTTTAGTGGTCTCTCTCTGTTTCCTGCCCATCGTGATCTGAGCAGCTTGCCTCTGTCATGCCCTTCCGCCATGATGCTCTGCCTCACCTTGGACTCACAGCAATGGAGTTGGTCAACCACAGACTGAGATCTCTGAAACCATGATCCTAAGTAAATGCTTCCTGCTCTGAGTTGTTTCTGGCTGGTATTTTGGTCACCACAATGAAAAGGTGACTAACACACTAGCATTGTCTTAGAAGACCCCTAGCTTGAGTGTCTGCCCTCCTGAGCTCCATCAGCTCTTCCAGCCCCTGTACCTTTGATCAGCCTAGCCTTGTGACACCCAGAGCCCCTTGCCCACCAAGATGTTATGGTTTGGATGTGAGATGTTCCCCAAAAGCTCTCATGAGGCAATGCAAGAAAGTTCAGAGGAGTGGTAACTGGGTGTGGCTGGAGGAGGTGAGAATTGGGTCGTTGCTTTGGGTATATATTTTGTATCTGGCCAGCAGCGTCTCTCTCTGCTGCCTGATCACCATGTGAGCTGCTTTCCTCTGCCATCTTCTCCTGCCATGATGTTCAGTCTCACCTGAGCCCCAAGGAGTGGAGCCCGCCTCCTATGGACTAAGACCTCTGAAACCCTGAGCCCTCAAATAAACTCTTCCTCCTCTACAATTGTTCTGGTCGGATCTTTTAGTCACAGCAGCAAAATAGCTGACTAAAACATGAGAGGTAAGTTCTGCTCCCAAAGCCCAGCTGCTGAGGGGCCCCAGTCTCCATCTTCCCGCCCTTACTGCCCTGTCCCCTGCAGAACTGCATTTCATTTGGGTCTCTGTCATGGCGGTGTCCACGTACCTGAGCTATTTAGGTACCTAATGACAACCCTGCCTGTAACAGGTGACAATAAATTAGCATTGCCCCTGGACAGCAGAGCAGTCCAGAGGCGGGACACAGTCCCCCTAACAGAACTGCAAGGTTAGCCGTGCCTTGGGTCACCTGGTGAGCTAGGCTTGTTATGTCCCTAAGGACGCCTTGTAGCTATGCAACACCTTTACACACCAAGCCCACATCCGGGGCTTTCTGTATACAACATCGCTTTTTATTTTCTCAACAACCTGAGGATATTCTTTTCTTTTCATTTTGTGTTGAGGAAACTGGCTAAGACAGGTCGGTTGACTGTCACCAGTGAGCAACTGGGGGAGACAGGACCTCAAGTCTGCTGACCCTCTCCCTCACGTCTGGCACTTCATGTGACTTTATCTATTTAACAAGGTGCGATTCTACAGCCTAACCCTTACCATTGATACCACTGTTTATGGGTGACGAGTTCTGCTTCCTCCGGTGTTGAAGTGTAACGCCAGAGAAGCACGCCAAGGCAAGCATGTTAAGCAAGTTTTATTTAAAAGGAGTGATACAAACTTCTCCCAGGAGGGAGAAGGAGGGCCATGGCTGATGTTCTAGAATCCGCTAGAAGTGAGTGCACCCTCCATCTTTTATAGGTTAGGGTCTTCTTTGTTCTGCCCCTTCCTCTGACCCTTATCTCCCCTTCCTGACTAGGCCCTGAGGACACAGCAAAATGGTGAGATGTATATGGCAGAGGGAAGGGCCACATGAGGTCAGGTTGGGGCCCAGGGGACATTAATTAGCAACTCCCTGCCTGCAGCTTTTGGGGAGGGGCGGTTAAGCAGGTAACCTTGGTGATCAAAGGGCTCTGGGGACACTGACATTCCAATCTCCCAGGGCAGTCTCCAACTTCCTAGACTCTGATGACCTCCGTTCCTCGATTTGACCAGATTCCCTATTTCTACACTAGCTGCCTGTCCCCAATTCTGGCTTCGCCACGAGCATTCCTTTCGAAGGAATTTTATTCCCCTATCTAAAGCGGTGAAGCTGCTACAATCTGCCCGAACCTCAAAAACGAACTGAGGCCAGACTCCAAAGGCCGTTGCTATATGATCCCGTTTATATGAAACGCCCAGAGTGACTCTCTCCCCTCTGCACCTGGTGGTGTTCACTGTCTTACAAGGCGTGTCACTACCATCTCTATCTGGTTCCGGAATATTTCCATTACTCAAATAAAACCTGGTGCCCATTAGACAGCTGCTCGTCAACCATCCGCAGCCCGGCTCCTGGCAAGCTGCTTCCTGCAGGGATTTACCCCTTGGGGACTTTGCTTCGACCTGTTCTGCACCGGGTGACGTTCCCACCAGCAGGGCCCCAGGGCTTCAGTTTCCCCACATCCCAGAAAATCCTTCCATGAGGTTTTACAGGTGCTCTTGGGTGGTCCCTCAATAACTGGTGCGAAGGGTCAGCGCCCCACTGGACGGAGGAGGAGGAGTGAGCCTGGACAGGCAGCGACCTGCTGAGAAAGGGCACGTTCCAGCCCGGACCGCCCCCCAGCCCTTCTCCAGTGGAAGCGCTAGCAACCAACCCCTGAAGAGCCAGCTCTGTGTCCCAGTTCAGCCACTCGACGAGTCCACCCAGCCCTTACCTCTGACACTCCTGGTGTGGCCGCCTTGCAGTGGTAAGAGCCACTGAGAGGGGACCCCACTGGTCACGCTCTTGAGGCCAGAGCCAGATGGTCCCACCTCAGGGCCCTCTCCAGAGTGGCTTGGGAGACAACATGCAAAGGCGAGGGGCAGGATATGCAGACAGAGGGCTCAGGCCCTGGGTGGGCGGTGTGCAGGGGAGAACTGTCCTGCTCGGGTTGGGAAGACCTCTGTCCAGCAGGCTGCTTGGTTCCCCCGGTCTGAGGGATTTAAGATTCTGGGGTCCTCAGGAGCTTACCAAGAGAAATCATGTGGGGAGCACCAGTCCCCAGGACCCTGGCCTGTGCCCACCGCGTCCGGCCCGATGTCTGAGTGCACCCTCCCAAGGTCCTGCAAGGCTAGATCTGCTTCCCGTGTGAGGGGGAGGCTGGGCTCAGGGAGCCGGGAGCTTTCCCCGGTCCCACGGAGGCAGTGCCACATGGGGATCGCACCCGCTCTGGTCTCTCACCTCTCCTGGCTGGGCTGCCCCTCTGCCAGCTCTGCTGTCTCCCAGTCCACCCCTTGGGTGTAATTGCAACCCCCAGCCTTGCTGGTGGGGAAACTGAGGCCTGAGGGCCTATGGAGTCTGCCCTGCGGTCCAGAGTGCTGGACGCACTGCCGGGTTCCCAGACCGGCTCCTGGACCTCTCACTGTACACAGCAGGCACTCAGAAGCTCGGGAGAGAGTGGGCCTCCCATGAGGGTGGCATGGTGGCACTCCTGGGTGGTGGGCAGGGCCACTGTCCCTCCCCAGGGCTGCTGCTCAGGGCTGTGTGCTGAAGTCGGTGACAGCTCCTGACTCAGCTGTAGTGCGTGGGAACTCCCCAGGGGGCCTCCCTACCCACCGGGGCTGTCACACGGCCACTCCCTGAGGGTCACGGGCCCACCAAGCTGCAGTCACGTGTGGGCGACACGCTCAACAGTGCCAGATATGTTGTGGGGACGGGGATGCGGCACTCTGTGGAGGTGGAAGAGCAGGGCCTTCAGCCTCAGAGACGGGAACAGCTGACCCGCGGTCACCCCCAGGGAGAGGTTTCCACGGGTCTCGAGTGCCTCCTGGAACAGAGTCCCACTCGGAGCCAGTCCCCTTTCTTAAACTGAGACAAAGGCTTCCTCTCTGTGACTTCTTGTCGTCAGTTCGGTTCTGCCCTGGGGAACCTCTGGCTTTATTTTATTATTATTATTCTTTCAAGCGTCCAGACCTACTGCTCTGGAGAAGACCTGTTTTCAATCCTGGGTCCCTTCTTCACTGGCCAGTCCGGGGCCCTGGGGTCACCCATCTTTATCCTCTCTAAAACGAGGGTGAGAAGGACTCCCCTTGTGTGCGCTGTGAGGAGTGAGTGAGGAGGAAGCGTCCTCGCAGCAGGTGGTGCTCAATAAACAGCAGCTACATTCAGACCGATTCTCACTTCCTTCCCACACAACAATCCCCGAGGTGTGGACGGACCTCAAGTGTCTGCGGACATCTTTCCCAGGCAGAATGCCTGCCCCCAACACACGTGGTTTCCGGAGCTTCCACCTTCCCACACTCCTCCTCTGTGGAGACCACCCCATTCCTTCTTCCATGCCATAGCAAGTGGGAAGACTGCGGAGCACCAGAACATTCCAGAAGGCTTTGACCCTGGCTCTGCCTCACTGTCCTGAAGCAAGGTTTTAGAACAGGATCCAGAGGAACACTGCCAACTTCTCAGTCTCAAGTGGCCCATGAGGAAGTGGCCCCGTCCCTACTGTCCACCACAGCGGCCTGCAAGAGCCTGCACAGAATAGGAACCCAACCATGGCCCAGGGACACCACCCAGAGCACAGTCAAGAGAGGCGCGCTCACGTCAAGCTGTCCACAGCCCTTGGTGGACCTGGCTAGTGCGTAGGTCCAGCTGATTGTTCCCGTACTTGCAGCAATTTGTTCTGGAGCTTTCCAGGGTGAACCCCGGGAGACCAGAGCGAGAAGACTCGCTGCCCCAAGACACTCCATTTGCAGCTCAGGAAAGCGAGGCCCGGTCGGGCCAGGCACCAAGGCTCAGGTATGTCCCCTGAAGTCTGCAGCGGGCGGCCACTCTGAGGACCCGGGCCTCTTGTAGCAGGAGGGCCGCTCCTCCGTGAGAGTCCTGAGTCCTTCCGCGGCGCCTGGCTTGCAGGCCAGCTCCCTCGGGTCCTCAAACACGCCAGAAAACTGGCTGCCACTTCACGAGCTCACTTTCCTGGGGCCACCACCAGGGAGAGGCAAAAAGGACTTCTCTTCAGTGTCATCGACCAGTTCCTGGGGAGGAAGCCAATCGGCCCCACTTCTGCCAAATTCAATGCAGGTCCAGTCACAGGCAAAATGTCACTTGGGATGAAAATGTAACCTTAGGTGGCAACTGACTGAGCCTGCAGGGTGCACCAGGTACGGGACTGTTGTTCATCACGTCCTCCCAATGACCCCAGAACAGGTGAGAGTCTCACCTCCAAGCGACAGGTGAGCACACTGAGGCCTGGGGGAGGGAAAGTCACCACCAGAAGGAACGTGGGTGGGCTGGGCGTGGGAGCCTGGGGGTCTAACTTCATCAGCCTGAGCTGCCTCCACAGCTTAGCACTGCAACCACACCAAGAGCACAGGAGGAAATGTCCAGAAAAGCAAGAGGCCAGGGACACTGCCCGGGAGTCACCAACGAAAGCCCCTCGACAGGTTGGGGGCAGAGCTGGGGTTTTACCTTCGTTACACTCATGGGGTGCATGTGGCCAGAGGCTCTGACGACAGGAGAGGTGGATGATCACTATGCCCATTTATAGAGGGGAGCCGGGAGCGTGAAGGGGCTGGGGTCTCAACGTCAGGTCAGACGCCAGCTCTCCTGAACGGCACTCAGGACCCTCTCCCTGCCGCGAGGCGGTGTCAGGCATGTGCGGTGGGTGCGCCGTGAGTGCCCACAGGCCCGAGTCTGGTCCAGACCGATGGCATCCCCCTCCCCCAGGTCTCCTGGCATTTCCCCGCCCCTTGCCTGAGGCTCCTCCCTGCCTTCTGGGTCATTAGCGTGGCCTTGGGCTTTGAAAGCCAAGTTCATTATGAGAAATACAGTTGCAGCCCTCAAACACCGTTTGCTTTGAAATGGACACGGAGGCTCTGACTGAGCACCATGTGGTCAGGTGCCTGTGCGTGAAGGTGGTTCCTGGCTTCAAGGTCACCGTCCCAGCCCCTCCTGCCTGCCCAGGTCCTGCTCCCCTGGGCTGGTCCTAGAGTCCCCCATGGCCAGCTCTTGTCCACGGCCTGCTCCTCTCAGCCAGCCCTGGGCTGGGTTCACTCTGGGTCTAAATTGGAAGATGCCTTCGGGGACTTCAGTGGTGCATTCTGAATCGCATCCCAAGCTCCAGGTTAAGAGCCCCACGGGTCCCAATCTGAGATTTGTCCCCTGCTCCCAGTTGCTAACGGTCCCACCTTGGCCAAGTCGGTCTCTGAACCTCCGCTCTCTTCCCTGGGAAAGGGGGGAGAATGCTAGGGACACCTCCTCCTTGGGGTCCTCCAAGGGCCACGGGGGAGAAGGCCAGGCGGGCACGTGGGCTGTTCTCACTGCCGTCCTGGTCAGCCTCTGGGGGGAGGGGTCTGAGGCCAGAGGCCCACATGGCAGCCAGCCGGTGGCCAGGGTCAAGCGTGACCAGGTCTTCCTGCAGGGAGGATTTGTCAGGCCATTGTCTGAGCCCTGTCCTCACCGCTTACAGCCAGCATCCACAGTGGGGGATGCTGCCGTCATTGTCATTATTGGCCACTCACCCAGCACAGTGATTAGTAATAACAGAGGTCCTGCCGCCCCGGCCTCCCTGGGCAGGTGGGTTTGTTGCTCATTGGTGGGGTGAGTCTCCTCCCTCTGGCCTGTCAGGGGGCTTCCCTGGCCACAGTCTTTTGTGTGTGTGGAGGGGGTGGGGGTGGTCACTTAACAAAGATGGATTTTAGGAAGCAGGAAATAATGATCTCTGAACTACTCTGAACTCACATCTCTGAACTACTCTGTTATCTTCTCCAAGACATTGATGATGATTTTCTGGGAAATTCCTCTGCAAAGAGACCTTCTAAGGGGGCTTCCACTCCCCCTTGTTTAATTTGGATCTGCACATGGTGCTCAGATAATGCTTTTAAATACAGATCATGTGAGGAGGGGGAGGGGGAAAGCTGATGGAGGGTGGATGGAGGGTGGAACGAGGGATAGGGATGGAAGGAGGGATGGGAATGGAAGGAGGGATGGGGATGAAAGAGGGAAATGGATAGAAGGAGGGATGGGGATGGAAGGAGGAATGGGGGATGGAAGAAGGGTTGAGGGATGGAAGGAGGAATGGGGGATGGAAGGAGGGATGAGGAGGAAAGGAGGGATGGGGGATGGAAGGAGGGATGGGGAGGGTAGGAGGGATGGGGGATGGAAGGAGGGATGGGGAGGGAAGGAGGGATG
>JAJEJO010000686.1:42144-53373 GCA_020662805.1 Glaucomys volans | reverse complement strand
AGGGATGGGGGATGGAAGGAGGGATGGGGAGGGAAGGAGGGATGGGGATGATGGATGGATGGAACCCAGGAAGCGTACACTGAGTGTCATGTTCCACTAACTGGGAGTGGGGCAGTGACTGAGATGTGGTCCCTGCCTTCAAGGGGTGGACAGGCCCCTGGAGAGGAGGTTCAGAGGCAGTTACCACCAGCACTGGCCACCTGGGCCTCTTGGGTTTGGCGGCACCTGTGCCACAGGGCAGCAGGACTGCTCAGCAGGGCTCTGTCCGGGAGGGGAGTCACAGCCGGCTTCCTGGAGGAGGGGGTCAGCCGACCTCATGCAGGTCACCAATTCGACCTTCGCAGGTTGTCTTGGCTCAGTCCTTAGGGTCTGTGCTCCTTCTCGAATGCGTCTCTTACCACACTCTTGCTGTTCTCCTTTGGTTCTGTGTGCCTGATGAAGACTGTGTCCCCAGGCCTCTATCAGGAATGAACTGCCACTTTCTTGAGTACAATGTCCCCCATCACCACCACATCTCACCCACTGCGCTGGCCTGGGAGTGGAGACGTGGGCTCCAAGTTCCACTCTGCCATTGACTGTGCAAATGAGCCTCAGCCAGGCTCCAGTGACCAGTCCATCCTAGAGTCCACACGTCAGGGCTCCCCTGCAACCCCAGTGAAGTCCTCCGCATTCCTCACACCCAGACCAGAGGTCACCTCCTCAGGGAAGCCCTTTGGGATCTCCTCTTGTCCACCCACCTTGCAGTGACCAACAGGGCCGCCCCGCTTCTGCTTCCAGCAGGGTCACCCCGGGACTCAGCCCTGTGGATGCCAGAGCTGCCTCTTCTTGGACTCTGTGTGTCTGGGGTCTAGCATGGGGTCTGGAATTCAGCAGGGGCTTGGGAATGTTGCTGACCGACTCAAAGGACTAAAGTCCAAAGGACCGAATTAACGAGATGGTGACTCCCTCTTCTTCTAATTGGACACCCATCGGGACCCCATCTCTGAGTCCCGATTTCCTTACATGTGAGGATCCAACTGGATGGTCTGAGAGCACCTGGCATGTCCCTAGCCCCTGGGCTGCCCCCACCCTCACACAGAGAGTGGCCACTCCAGCAGTGGCCTCGGGCCTCTCAGGTTTGGCAGGCAACACTCCATGTGCCAGGCACTTCCCCGGAGGGCAGCCCTCCTCCTCCAATGTCTCTGTTCCCTGGCTCCAGGTGCCACCTCAAGCCTGGGGACTTGGAGGAATCTGGAGGAGCAGAAGAAGAATCCTGGGGGCAAAGAATGACCCAGCCTCCTAGCCACAGCCAGTTACTGTTAAGAAATGTCATCTCAGTGCTTCCCAAAGTCATGGTGGTGGCCCTCAGCAGCTGCCCCTGCTGCCCATGACCCTCCTCCCAAAGGATCGCCTCTCACCAGGCCTGCTCCTCCGCTGACCCAGACGCAGGCCTCTGCTGCCACCAGGCAGGACCTCCGCAGCTTTGCCATGACGGGTTTTTCCACAGCCTCCCAGACTCAGGTGGGAGGCCCACGCAGTGAAGCCACCTGCCTGAGGCCTGGTGCTCTTCCGGTCGTGTCCCCCTGGCTCATCCCCTTTTCTGCTCTGGGCATTGGTGTAGAACTGTGGATCCCTTTTCCTGGTGGTGTTGAGACACGAACTGCTTAATAAAGGTAAGGATTTCTTTTGAGATCACTCTTTTGTTCCAGAACCTTCCATGACTGCCCACTGCCCTGATGACAAAGTGTGAGATCCTCGGATCTGGTCTTTTGAAGTCTCCCGGATGATTGTACCATGCTCGATTCCTGCCCATCAGCCTACGCCAGGTGCAGATGGCCCTTCCTCTGTGACAGCTTCAGATCCACTCCGGACCAACATCCCCTTCCGGAGCACCACTCATATGCCCCTGAGACGTGCTGAGTGCACGTCACCGTCTCTGCATGGTCCCTCTGAGGCAGATGGCACAGCGGAGAGAAGCAGCACCGAGTGAAGACAGTGAGTCAGAGCAGAGCTTGCTCGCCCGGAACAGCCTGAGGCCGCCCATGGAGCAGCCCTGCCTGCCTGGACTTCCATCTCGTCCTTTGGACTTTGGCTCATGACCTGGCTCTCCTGGCCACCTCTCCCTTACGGGCACCTGGAAATATTTCTCAGCTGCTCTGACTCCTCACACAATGCCACTTCGTCTTCATAACAGCCCCTGGGTGGAGGACATCCCCTGTCTCATTTTACAGCTGAGGAATCTGGGGCCCTGATGGGTCACTGGCTCGGGGAAGTCACAGCTCGAAAGAGAGAAGGAGGAATCATTAGCTCATTCTTCCATTCCCCTCGTTTGCCGAATGCCTAGCAGGTGCCAAACAGAGCAGATCTTCCCTGGCTTTCCAGAAGCTGAAGTCCCAGAACCAGAGCCCCAGCCCCCAGGAGAGCACAGGGGTCTGCCCTGAGCTGTAGACTAGGGGACCACTTGCCTCCTGGACCCGGCTCTGGCTCCTCGGGTGATGGATGGAGAGCCACGCTTTCTTTCTGTGCTGTGGGCACCCCATCCATCATGGTTTCTGGCACCCAGGGCCGTCCGCGGCTTGGGCTGAAATCCAAGGGAGTCATCCTTCCTCCTGTTTAATCTCTAAAACCAGAGCCGAAGGGCCGTCGATCACTTCCATGAGCTGCGGGAGATGATGGTGGCCTGATGGGGCTGTAATTCCCAAGCTCCTGTCTTCCCTTCCCTTCTGCAAATTGATGGGACAGGGACCCCACTTGTCACTCTAGTGATGCCTCCTCTGTTGGCTCCAGCCAATTCCCTCCCCGGCCTCTCAAGTCGGAGCCCAGGCTGCAGGATCTGAGCTAGGAGAGAGTCCGGGGCTGTGGCGAAAGTCAGCTGGTGCCCACAGCTTGTTTGGGCATTGCTGTGGCTGGAGGTGGCCGAGCCAGGGCTCCCAGGGTGGGGCTTTCTGAGGGGTAACGTCTGGAGCCAGGGATGCTCCATGGTGCAGAATTTGCTCCTGTTTGGCTGGAGGCGGGAAGAGCAATGAGGAACAACATCAGCAGTGGACTTACTGAGTCAGACTGCGCTAGACCTTCCCACACAGCATCTCATTCCGCCTCCACAACAGTGGTGCGAAGGAGAGAGTCCAGACGAGGAAACCAGCACTCGCGGGGGCCAAGTTATCAGGCAGAGCTGGGATTTAGACCCTGAGCTGAGATTCAGCCCATGATCCTTCCACCGCACTGCTGAGGCAGTCTGGAAGCTGAAGGTCTGCCTAATCCTATGCACCCAAGGGGCAAGAGACTGATGCTCACACCGGAAAGTGTGATTATGGGCTTATGGAAATGGATCAGATTTCTACAAGGCCTGGAATAATTTCTCCCAGCCATCGTGGCTAAATCTGTCATCCCCTGGTTTTCAGGAGGCACAAGAGAAAAGAAGGCAAAATCACGCCTTCCTGGGGATTTCTCACTTCGAAAACAGAGAAGCCTGGTGGGTTCTCCCAACCCCACGGGTGAGGCTCCTCTGGTGGGTGGGAGGGTGGGTGGATGGGGGGCTGTCACCAGCAACTGGGGGACCACTGGCTTGGGTTCCTTTTTTCCCCTCTGAATTCCTTCTAGAATACTATCCTGGTCATCAATTGCTATGCAGCCAAACAGTCCAAAATTTAGGGCCTGAGAACAGCCACCATCTTGTTCCGTGCACAAGTTCTGGGGATCGGGAGTGTGGACAGGGCTGCGGGGGAGATCTGTGTCCACAGCATCTGTGGCCTCAGCTGGGAAGACCCATGGGGTGGAGGGGACTCTGATGGCCAGGGACTGGCGTCCAGGGTCTTCACCCACTGGCTGATGCCTGGACTGAAGGGCCTGCTTGGACCCATGTGGGGTCTCAGGCCCCACCTGTGACCTCACCAATGCTGTGGCTTCAGACTCAGGGTAGTGAGACTCCTAACCACCGGTTGCTTGGGGCTCGGGGAGACAGGGAACAGCCACGTGGCCTTCTGGGACATCAAGGCTGCCCTCCTGTCTTGGTTGGAGCCGACACAAGTGCCCTAGATTCAAGAGGAGAGGACACAGGTCCACTCTTGAAGGCAGGCGTGTCCCGGAACTTGCCCTGTCCCTGTGCCCTGCATGTTCTGGGCACGTTCTTCAGCAAAAACAGCTGAATTAATTCCTGAGTGGCTTTCTTATTCAAGAGCCAGCCTCTGTTTCCCGTGTGATCGTTCATGAGGAGTCCAGGTGCTGAGCCTCTTGTTTGGCGCTCACTGCGGCCTCTCAGTCCAGGCTCCTGTAACTGGCCCCACAGACGGGGCGGTTGTGCACAGCACATATTTAGTTCTCAAGGTTCTAGAGACTGAGAAGCCTGAGATCCGGGCAGCAGCAGATTCCGAGTCTGGTGAGGGCTGCTTCCTGGCCCACAGATGGCGCCTTCCTGCTCTGCGCTCGCAGGGTGGAGGGGGCAGGCAGCTCTCTGGAGTCCCCTCCACAGGGCACTGATCCCCTTCAAGAGACATCACCACGACATTGTCATCTCGTAAGGCTATGACCTCCGGGGCGAGGACTTCACATGTGAATTTTAGGGGACAGAAGCATCAGACCATCACATTTTACAAACATGAGACCAAGGCTGGTTGTCCCGTCCTCACAGCGAGGAAGGGCCAGAGGCAGATCCACCCCCGGGGCTCCCAGACCCCAGAGGCCACGCCCTGGGTGCCTCCTGCCCCACCCACCTCACTGGCTGCTTGACTGGCAGGACTGTTTCCCGGAGTCCTCCTCGGACATCACCAGTCTCCTGATCTACTAGAAGTTAGCTCCTCGCCCCTCACTCCCAGAGGGAAATCTTATTTCCATATTCCAGAGTCACCTGGTTTTCCTCTAAGCTGGCGACCGCTGGTACGTGGTTAGTGGCTGCTCTGGATTGGATGTGGTCTGAGTATGTCCCCCAAGGACTCGTGTCAGAGCTGGAGCCTCACTGTGGCTCTGATGGGAGGTGGTGGAGCCTAGGAGCAAGTGATTTGGAAGCTGAAGGTGCTGCCCCGGGGAAGAGTTGATGTAGTTCTTGTAGGACTCTGGTTAGTTCTTGAGAGGCAGTTATAAGAAGCAAGCCTGGCCTCTCCCTGGACTCTTGGCTTCCAGTCTGGCCACGTGATCTCTCCTTCTCTCATGCACTCCTGCCATGATAGCATCTGGCATGATGTAATATAGCCGGAGAGGCCTTTTGCCAGGGCCAGTGCCTTGCTATTTGGACTTTCAGCTGTCACTGTGAGCTAAATAAACCTCTTTTCTTAATAAAGCATCTATCCTCAGGAGTTTCATTACAGTAATGGAAAGGGACCACTAGAGCTGCGTACTAGATGGCTTCACCATAAAAGTGCATTACAAAGCTGTGATCATAAAAACTGGGAATAACCCATATTTATCTTCAGCTGGGAAAATGGATAAACTGTGACAACTGAATATAATGAAATATCACTCAACAATAAAAAACAACAAACCAGCAGCACTCAAAATAATGTGGGTGAGCCTCAGACCCACTAAACAGAGTAAAAGAAGAGAAATTCAAGAGATGTCACTTAAGGACATTCTGGAAAAGGCAAAAATATAGAGACAGAAAACAGATCAGGACTGGGGTGGGGTACGAAAGGGATGCAGAAGGGCTGGAGAGGTACAATGGGAAATTTTTCAGCCTTAAAAAGGAAAGGAAATCCTGTCAAACATCATGACAGCATGGACGGAGACACAGGCAGGGCAAGGGAGGAACAGCTATCGCTCCGGATCCATGGGAGATCGGTCCTGGGATCTTCAGCAGACACCCCAATCTCCAGATGCTCAAATTCTTTACACAAAACGTCAGAGTATTTGCCTATAATCTGCGCACACCCTCCTGCGAGCTGGAAAGGGCCTCTGGGCTACTCGTAACACCTGCTCCGAGGTGAACCTGGTGTCAGCAGCGGTCAGTGAGCTGTTCAGCGAAAGCCGAGAAAGGTCGGTGCAGGTCAGCAGAGGCATCGCGTCCTCCTGTACTTTCAACCCCCAGTTGGTGAACCCATGGACACAGAGGGTCGGCAGAGCTGTAGGATCCCATTTACACAAAGCATCGAAAGCAGGAGAACTGAGGAAACAGAAAGCAGAACTGTTTTGCAGGGACCCGGGCGGGGTGGGGGGATTATTCAGGAGCGAGAGGTCAGAGTTGCAGAAGAGAAGGCGGCCAGTGGCTTCCCGACTTGAGAATGCACTCCACGCCACTGACCTGTGCACTCAGAAATGACCGAGGTGGCAAAGCCTATGTGATATGCTTTTTAACCACAACCTAAAATAAAAATAATTAAAAAGAAAAGGCCTGATAAACCCTTTGAAGGTGATGGAACTACTCCCCAGCTGCATGGCTTTGTCAAACTCATCAAACTGGATGCTGAAAAGGGCAATGTAGCTGTCAATCATAACACCATAATTAAATATGTCATTTAAATCATATGTAAATTATAACTGTGCATGTAAATTATAACTGTGCATGTAAATTATGTGTATGCAAATTATAATTCAATAAATGCAACTTAGAAAAACAGAAACAAAGCAAGTTTTGGAACAACAAAGTCCACTGGATCGTTCAACATCTATTTCTTGGTCCTTACCACATGCCAGATGCCATCGTAGGCACTGGTGGCACCGAGGTGACTTTCGTGGAGTTTACACCATGGGGAGGACAGATTAATGGAATGAAAGAGGGAGTCCCAAAAGAGACAGACCCAGACACAAATATGCGGACACAGCTCTCCACCTGTCCATCCATCTCTGCATCGATCCTCTGCATTTCATAGAGGATGAGGGGGGCAGTAAAGACACAGAGGAGCAGGGCACGATGGCACCCCAGGGCCTCGGGAGGCTGAGGCAGGAGGATGGCGAGTTCAAAGCCAGCCTCAGCAACTTAGCAAGGCCCTAAACAACTTAGCGAGAATCTGTCTCAAAATTTAAAAAATAATAATAAAATAAAAAGGCTTGGGGATGTGGCTCAGTGGTTAAGCAGCCCTGGTTCAACCTCCAGTACCAAAAAAAAAAAAAAAAAAAAATCATAGAGGAAAATGTGATTATTCCATAACTCCTAACTTTATATCAGACTGCCGAACAATGTCCATGACAACATTGCAATGTAGAAAAATTACTGTTAAAAATCTCAGATCCATAAAGAATAAATAAAATATAAATATTTATGTAGCCTTAGCCTGAGGAAGAGCTTTCTAAGCATGAAGCCAAAGAAAAGAAAAGATTAATGGATTTGACCACTTATAAATTGAGCAGCCTGACATCAAAACACTGTAAATAAAACTACCTGTCAAACCACAGTGAGTGAATGTCGTTTGCAGGGTGTGCTGTCGAGTGAGAGTCGATATCTTCAGTGCATAAAGCGCTGCTATGGATTGATAGGGAAAAGGCGGCTGACGTAATAAAATGGACAGAGGACATAAAGTGCAACATTTTAATTACCTTAGTTTTCTATTTCAACAAGTCACAAAACAAGTAATAAATACAATGGCCAAAAAGCATAAGAAGTATATTCAACTTGACTCAAGAGAAAATCAATGAAAGTCCAAGAAGACGAGGTCTAATCTGTTCCTATCAAATTGGGAACAGAGTTTTAAATGATGGTGGTCAGTGTTGTCGAGATTGGGGAACCAGGCACTTCCTCGCCTGCTGGCCGTGATACAAATTCAGAGACTCTAGGTGACAATGGAATAACGCCTACTCCATGCCCTTGGGAACATTCTTTACTCCTTTCCTCTCTCTCCTCACCCCAACCCAGGGCCCTGCCACCTGGATTCCTGTGGTGTGGGGCCAGGGCTGAGTCTGGCCCTCTCCAAGACACCTTGCTGACGGCCAGTTGGGCAGCGAAGGCCATGGAGAGCTGCGAGGGGAGGAGGGGAGAAGGCGCTCACTTCCTCCATCTGAGGTCCTCCTGCCTCCAGCAGCAGCCGTGTCTTCTGGACCCTCTGGGTTCCCAGCACATCCCACCAGGCTGTCTAAGCCCCAGGCCCATGGTTCTTCCTGAGCTCAGGTGGACCTGCTCAGAGGTCCCAACACCCACCCCAGTGCCCCCTGAGAGGTCAAGCTCTGACTTGGTGTCACCTCAATGGGTCCAAGCATGCTCCTTAGGACTAGGTTAGAAGTTTATCCCCCAGGATTGGTGCATTAAAAACTTAATCCCAGAGTCACACAATCATGATGGTTGGAAGTGGGGCCTTTGGGAGGTAATCAGGGTTAGATGAGGTCTTGAAGGTGGGCCCTCATGATGGCTGCATAGGAAGGGAAGGGGACCTGAGCCAGCAGCTTGTTGTCTTACCAAGCGATGTCCACCATGTCACGATACAGCAAGAAGACCTTCCCAGATGCTGGAGCCATGCTCTTGAACTTCAGCCTGCAGAATTGTGTGTCAAATAAACCTCAGTGCTTCATAATCACCCAGTCTCAGGCATTTTGTTGTAGCATCAGAAAATGGATGAAGACAGCAGCCCCACTCCTCCACACTCAGTTCTGGCAGCTCCACTTCTTCCTTTTTGTGCCCAAATCCCCAGGTCATAGCTGCTTCCTGCAGTTTTCACCTGGGTTACCTCAGTGTCTCCTTGCTTCTCATTTTCTCAACACCAGCATCATCAAGTCCCTGTATGGAATCCTCTCTAAAAACCCCTCTGATTCCCACCCACCTCCCCGACTCTGACTGCTCTGTATCCTAGAAATTCCAATTCTGGGAATTAAAAAAATATAACAATGGATATGTTTGAAATGTGTGACTTGATTTGTGAGAAGCAAGGGGGGTCAGAATCTAGGACACCTAAAAGCCCATCAGTGTGAGTGTTTGGGGTTGATTTGTGTCCCTCAAAAGGCAGTTGAAGTTGTAGCTCCCCAAGCTGCAGACGGTGAACTCACTTGGAATTAAGAGTGGACGTAACTGGTTAAGGTGAGGTCATACTGGAGTGGTGTAGACCCTTAGTCCAGGCCACAGGTGTCCTTACCAGAGGAGAAGAGACACAGACACCGAGCGGAAGCCACCCAGGGAGGAATCCACGGAGATCGGAGCGAGGCAGCCACCAGCCAGGCATGGCCAGCAACCCCTGCAGCTGGGAGGGAGGGAGCCACAGCAGACTCCCCCTCTAAGTGCCTAAGAAGGAACCAACCCTTGATTTTGGACTTCTGGCTTCCAGATTCATTCTGCTTAAAGCCATCAGCAGGTGGTGCTTGTTACAGCAGCCCGGGAACCTGATACAAGGAGGAGGATAACGAGGTGATGGGAGAGTCAGGTGACGGAAAGCAGAAGTGGTTTCGGGGTGAGACAGTATCCAGGTGGGGGTGCAGCCACAGGGGAAGACGCTGGCGATGTGCTGAGTTAAACCCCGAGGTGGTGCCTAGCTTGAGCCTGCTTTTGTACGTTTCATAAAAGCAAGGTGAGCACCAACGGGGCCCTGAGAGGCCGTGTGCAAAAATAACGACGTCAGTGACGGGGCCTACTGTGAATTTTAGTTTCTTTGTTTTAATATTTGTTTCTGACTTCTCTACGCAGAGGGTGTCTCGGTTTTGAACAAGGAGAGAAAAGCCCTAATAAAAAGTGCTTTCAGTCCTGGAGTGATCTGACCCTAGCGGGGACCTCAGAGGGAGTCTGCCATGCGGCACTTGGCGACTGAGGAGCAATGAGGATGTCACAGGGGCCAGGGAGGGTGCTGGTCCTGGGGCCGGTGCTTCTTCCCTGGAGTGCCCTCCGTCCAGAGCACCTAGAGAATAGGCGGGAAGTGCGAGGACATGGCAAATGATCAAGGTGACAGGTGGAGAAGCCAAATAAAGCTCTCCGCTATTTTTAGCCTCCGTCTCCTTTGACTCCACAGACCCTCAGGCAGTTTCCCAGAGAGGTCATTTTGTTATTTATTCATAAATGTATTTTACATTTATTTTTAATTTTTACGATGAAATTTTCAAACAGTGGAGAGGACAAGGATGCATGGCCGGCGTCCAGCCTCAGGACCAGGCCCCGGCGGCTACCCACCTGCCCACGGGCCCAGAGCGCCCCGCTGGACGCCGTCTCACTCATCTCACTTCTCGTGTGGGCTTCTCACCTCATCATCTTATCACGGCTAACACAGTGGCTTGCAATTCCTAATCTGGATGGATCTTCCTATGGGTCGGGTTTCTCCTGGGCTCACCTCCTGCTCAGAGCATCCAGCATTAGACCGTCACGGGGTGGCTTCCCTGGTCCCTGAGAACTTCGTTCTGCTTCTCTTGTTCCTTTCTGGGCACCGCTGTGGACGGCAGGCAGGCCGTGGGATGTAGCAGCAAAGAGCAGACCATCCTAAAATTCAAGATTTCCTTAAAATCTCCTCCCCAAACCCACCCACCCACACACACACACACACACACACACACACACACACACACACACATGAACACACACACCTTTGGTTCTGCTTCTCTGAAGAATCTGATTCAAAAGAAGAATGAGCTGACTGTGCTGTGTGCCTCCGAACACATTGCTTGATCTCTCTGTGCTTCTGTTTTTGCTTCTGTAAACCATGGGGCCAACCCCATCCTATGACCGGCTTCAGGACTGACAGACCATTTTACAGAAGGAAGACTGAGGCTCAGAGAGCGTCTGCAGTGCTCAAGGACACCCAGCTTCCAAGTGAGTGGCCAGGACTCGGGGTGGGGGGAGGGCCCAGGTGCACCGGTGTCTGTGGGTAGGTGGGGCAGTCCCTGCAGGCGTCTGGCTTTGTCAGAGCCTGGAGCAATCCTTCCACTTGGAGACTAAAACAGCAGCCACCACAGCAAACCCAGCAAACCCAGCCAACCACAGCCGCTTTGAGACCAGGGAGCTGTAACCAGAGCCGAAGGGGTGAGGTCGCAGCCCTGCCCTGCCTCCTCCTGCCTTGCTCTCTCACCTGCCGTGCTGCCGCCCCACCTCTGCAGGCTTCTGTCCTCCTTGGCATCTCCACAACGGGGGGTGCGTCTGCCCCCTTCATCAGAATCCACGTTGCTGTGGCGTCCCGGGCTCCGCTCAGCCCAGCCAGGTAGGGCGCTACCATATTTCCCTCCGCTGCACAATGTTTTATTTTCCCTAAAGTTAATAGTTACCTTGAGTGTTTTAAAGCATTTCAGTGCTCTCCTCTGTACTTGTCTATAATGTCTCCCCGAAACAAGGGAGGCTGGGGAGGGAGGAGCAGAAATGGATTGCCCAGGACGAAGGGGAAGAAGGGGGGGTCAGGAAAGCCAGGTGGGTCTGGGGGTCCTCACCTC
>JAJEJO010000686.1:0-42044 GCA_020662805.1 Glaucomys volans | reverse complement strand
GTCAGGAAAGCCAGGTGGGTCTGGGGGTCCTCACCTCCCTAGCCTGGCGTATGTACACACGACCAGGGTGACTCCATGTCAGGTGGGGCCACAGGAGTGGGGACCTGACAGAACAGGTTATCCCTTCAGTATGTGTATCTGCCAAAATGCGTCCTACTGTCATGTATGACTGAAAATCAGAAAAAAGATTTAGATTTAAAAAGCACTAATAATGTATTCCTTAAATGCCTTTGGATGTGTTCAGACATGTTGGATATTACATCGGCCTTCACCTTCTGGAAGCTCCTGGAGCCTTCATGCTGCTCTGGGCTGTGCTGGCTGCTCTCCAGACCTGCTTCCCTTGGGCCATTCCCCAGGGTCTCCTTTCCCAGCATCCGGTGGTTCCTTCAACCCTCTCTTCCCTGCCGGGCGCTGCTTCCTGGATCTTTCTCCTGCTCTGCTGCTTCGGTGGAACGTGGCTTCCAGAGAAGGATGCGTGGGAGGCGCATTAGTTTTCCCTGCTGCGTAACAAAGTGCCCCCAACGAGGCAGCTGAGAGCTGCACTCACACAGCACGTCCCCCAGGGTCCGAATTTCAGGAGTCCAGGGTGGCTCGGGTGCTCAGTGTCTCCTCAGGCAGAGCCGCCGGCAGCTGAGGGCTTGGCGTGGGGGAGCCACCAGTGGCTGTGGGCAGGAGACCTCATGCTTTGCTGGCTGCGGGCAGAAGTCATCTCAGGTCCTTCACATGGGTCTCTCTGCGTGATGGCCTCATGGTCATCTCAGGTCCTTCACATGGGTCTCTCTGCGTGATGGCCTCATGACACAGCAGCCAGCTTCCCACAGAGCAAGTGAACCAAGGGAGAAGAGTCAGAAGCCCCAGCGTCTTTTTCCACTTTTTCCTGGAAGAAACACATCCATTCTGCTGCCCCTTTTCATGGACCAACCCCCAGGCAATGTGGGAAGGGGGTGAATACCCAGACACAGGCACCACGGCGCCATCTTGGAGACCAGCCACCACCAGAGGCAGAAAAGGGGGGACCTTGCAGTCCTGAGATGAGGCCTAGCAAGAAACATAATCACAGTCTACTAGCTACAAACTTTTACAACGCAGATCATCTTCCTCCCGAATCTTGAAAGCACCCCTCCATTATCTCAAGGATCCCATTGTTGCTACTGAGAAAGCTAACGCTGGAATTGCCCATCCTTTCCTCTCTCGAAGGTTTTCTTGGCATCTTCTGCAAACAGCTGCATCCTGGCCTCATACGAGAGGCGCAGGGTCTTACTGCGGGGTCTTTCTCATGGAAACTCGAGACCGTCACTCCTTCCTGTCCCCACTATTCTCTTTCTGCTTTTTCTGCTCCCTTCTCTCTTCTGTGATTTCGATACTGAACCTCTAATTTTCTTATTTTTAGTTTGGGTTATTTTTTCTTTCAACCTTTTCTTCACTTCCTGGGAGATCTCAACTGGATTTTCTCTTCCTTCTTTAGGGCTGTCTTGTGTTTTAACTGCCAACCATTCTTCCTTCTCGCTTCTTCAGGAGGCAAGCCCTGCCCCTCCTGGTGGTTACAGCGAAGGCACCAGCCAGAAGGCCCTGCCTCCCCGCCCTGGGCTACATGACCTTGGGGAGTCACTTAGCCAGATTCTCTCAGCCATAAAATGAGGATAAGATAATAGTGCCTTCTGTGTTCATTTCCTAAGGTTGTCACAACAAAGCACCTCAAGCTGGGTGGCTTAAAGCAGTAGGAGTTTATTCTCACAGTCTGGAGGTGTTGGTGGGGCTGGATCCCCCCGCTGGATGGGGGTGCTCTGAGAGAGAGTGGGCTCCATGCCTCACTGCTGGACTTGTGCTGCTGGTGGTCCTCTGTGTGCCCGGACTGTGGGCACGCCACTCCTCCTCTTCACTGGGGATCCTTCACTGTGGCTCCCGCGTGGGTCTGCATTGCTCTCCTCTAAGGCAGCCCTAGTCATTGGATTAGGGCCCGCCCGGCCCAGCATGACCTTATCCTGGTGATGTCCGCATGACCCCTTTTCCAAATGCGGTCATATTCAAAGGTACTGAGGCAGGCAGGGCTGGAACGCATCTAACCACTACCTCTACCTCAAGGAATTTTTGCGTGGCCCCCCACCCTCTCATGGCTCTGAAGATACTAAGAGTTTGGAAGTTTTCATTCCTTCCTGCAGTCCCACTGTCTCCAACTCACCCTTTTCTGTTTGTTTTGGCCCCTGCCAAGTGTCCAGCGGGCCCTGACTGGTGGCTCCCACACAGGGGCAGCTGACAAGCTGGTTGGAGCCCCGTCCGCAGGCAGCGTGTCCACTGCTGCCACCACTTAGATTGGTCGCCTTATTTGGTCCAGGAACTCAGATAACTGCATTTCCAGGTGTTTCCTCTCAGCTCTTCAGATCCTGCCCCTTACCTAGAAATCAAATGGTAGTGGCCAGGAACCTGGAAACCAGGTCCATGCAGGGTCTCACCCTTCGTTATGCAACTCTTGATCCATTCCTGTGCCCCCTCCACGGCCCCCGCCCGTGATCTTCTGTTTCATTCCCGGGAGAACAAACCTTCTGCCCTTTGCCAAGATGAGATGGCAGACACCTCCCCTTCTTCTCCAAGCCCACCCTCCCCACCGCCTGGGGTCTCTGGCTGCAGTGCTTGCTCTGCGCTTTGGGAGAGTCGTCTGCGTAACTGGGCTGCTTCTTGGCTTCCTCGACTGCTCGCTGAGGACTGCTCTCTCTCGGATCTCCTAAATCAGCCGCCCTTCTCCAGCAGCGTTAGGGCCCAAACCTTTGTTGCTTCTGTTTCCCTCTCGGTTCCCTATAGGGGTGCAGCTGGACCAAGGTGGAGAGGCCAGATGACAGAAAAACCGCAGTGCGAGGCTGGGGATGTGGTCAGTGGTGCAGTGTTCCCTTAGCTCGAGTGGGAGGCCCTGGGCTCCCTCCCCTACACCATTAAAAAACAAATAAATGAAACCTGGCTGTGCACTAGATATTATTCTAAGCACACCTCGTTCATTTATTTGCTGAATCCTGAGGGACAAATAGGGGCACAAAAGAGTAAAACAGATCAACTAACTTCCATCAGGGGACTCCGCTGGTAAGAGGTAGCACCAGGATTGGAGGCCACACAGTTTGGCCTCAAAGTCCCTGTTCTTAGCCTCCATTGTGGGGCCACGAGCAGAGTCATCTCTGGGAGAACAGGGACATGCCAGCCCTCTGCAGGCCACCTTGTCCTTAAGAGTGGACACTGCTTTAATCTGTTGGATCTCCTTTAAAATGGTATTTTCGAGACAAGCTGAAGTACGAGGAATGTCTCACGAATGTCCAGGTTGCGCCTATGTTGTCTCTCAAGCCAGAGGTGAGTGCTGGTGCTCTGTGTGTGCCTTCACGCAGGGACATGGCTTCCTCCCAGGTGGCCTGGGTCTCGGGTGTGGTCGAGGACATGTCCTCTTCTCTGCAAGCTGTGCAGGTGCTCGTGGGTGGCTCTTCTCTTGGGGCCAACGTGCCATCTACCCACATGGCTGGCTGGTCCCTAGTGTCTCCAGGACACACAGGCCCTGCTGCCCGGGTTCTTCATGCTGTTCCTTGGCTTCTGACCCTCTTGGCTTGGCCTCCCGGGCCTGGCCCCCAGCTGGCCCAGTGGACGTGAGGATGGAGTCCAGCTTCTGCCCGTGGCCTGCAGGATGTCCTGCTCTCTCTCTGATGCGTAGAAACGGGGCCTTCCATCAGGGCAGCTGCTGTGCTCCTGAAACCCAGCACCCCACGCAGCGACTCCATGAGGCAGAGGCGTCTTCCTCACGGCAGGTATCCATCTGCAGGGAGGCCAGGGACATTACTGGCCCATCCCGATGGCTTGCCCTAGTCCAGGGCACATGGGTGGAAGTGACGACGTCCCAGCGAGAGCAGGATGTAGGAGACATTGCCTGTTTCTGCTAGCCCATTTTGTTCCCTTTCTGTGTGTCTTGAGGAGCGGTCCCTCGCCAGCCTGCTGGTTCAAGGGAGGTGATTTGCCTTTAGTGTGTGTGTTTTTGTGTGTTTGTTTTTTTGGTGGTGCTGGGGATTGAACCCAGGATGTTTGAGCATGCTAGGCAAGTACCCTGCCACTGAGCCACATCCCCAGCCTCTCTTAAATTTCATTTGGGGACAGGACCTCACTAAGTTGCCTAAGCTGACCTCAAGCCTGCCATCCTCCTGCCGCAGTGTCTCCCGTAACTGGGATTAAAGGTGTGCACCATGGTTCCGTGGTTCAAGGAAGAAGAGAGATTGGGAAGCAGACTCGGCAGAGCAGACGCGCCGGCCACCCCGAGCCCAGCTCGGTCAGCTGACGCCAGCCGTCCTGCCAGTGCTGAGTGCTGCAGAGACGGGGTGTTGACAGCGTCGTCCAGAGTGGCCCTCAGACAACTTCTCCACAAAGTGACACTCACCGAGGTCTGGGAACCTCGACCTAACCTTTGGCTCTCGTCTGTCCAGTGGAGCTCTTCCAGGCCACGGGGAAGGAGAAAGCCAAAGAAGTAAGTGCTCGGTGCAGGGAATTGACCGGGAAGCCCTGTGCGTGGCTGGCGGGACCTCAATCCCATGACCACGCCGAGCTGCAAGGGAGGCCGGGAAATAAAGGCTTGTTATGGGCTGAGTTGTGTCCTCTAAAACTCTTGTGCTAAATTCTCACGCCCAGTGTCTCAGAATGGAACTGTGTGTGGATACAGTGTCCTAAGGAGGTATTTAAGTTAAAAAGAGACCTCTGGAATGTGGCTGCTTCCAGTGACTGTCCTTGTAAGAGACTAAGCCTCAGACACCCAGAGAGGGGAGTCCCTGTGAGGTCACAGGGAGAAGATGCCATCTCTAAGCGAGGAGAGAGGCCTCAGAAGAAACCTGCCTGCCAGCACCTTGACCTTGAACTTCCAGACTCCAGAGCTGCAGGGAAATAAATCTCTGCTGTTGAAGCCACTGAGTCTGGGCTACCTTGCTCTGGAAGCCCAGGTAGATTCACACGGGCTGTGGCAGAGGGGTTGTGCTTGCAAGCTGAAGCTCGGGGGATGGCGATGACTGTGTTTCAGAAAAATAAAAAGGGACATGTGGACAGTTAATGTCACCCACGAAGTCTCACTCACCAGCCTGATATAGCACATCACTCCCACCTTCCAGGCCCATTTGCCAGAGTCCCTGGGGATGTGGGAGCCCGATCATGTATCTACTGGCAGCTAACCCGTAGCCAGAATGGTGACTCTCTGTGTTTTATGTATATGTTGACAACGTTAATCTAAGAGGTCACAGGCGTCACTAGGTCATGGTCAGGTTCCATGGCTTGTAGAACCTCTGGGTCACAGAGAGGCTTGTGCCCCTGCATCGGTGACATTGTCTTCAGCTGGCTCTGGGGCTCAGCTCAGAGACCCCTCAGCAGTCCCACCTCCCTGTCTTGCCGCAGGGTGGGCTGAGAGCAGTCGAAGGCTGAGGCTGATACAAGGGCTCAGCCTCCCTGGTGTGGGAGCCGGGATGTGCCAGAACGTTCCACTGAGGTCACAGTACGAGCCCAGCCCTGAGGAGTGGCCCCAGGGTAAGTTGGCATCCTTTCCCTGAAGGTGTACTCCCAGCAGGGGAGAGTCAGTATTTTTTAAAGTACTATTTTTTTAAAAAATCTGCAATATAGAAATGTAAGTGCCTCTTTTTTGGTACATTAGTGATAAGATAGGGCAATGGTAATCTATTCCTGACATTAGCTAATAACAATCATGATATGAAAAGTGTAATGAAGATAAGCGATCTTCAGAAATAGCTGTGACAACTACAGTGTGTAGGAAAATTTTGAAAACAACTACTATAGAAAACTCTGGTGATTTCTCTTGGTGTCAAAGCGCTGTAAACATTATGGTGACCTGTTACCTATGGTGATGTTCTTTCCATCCAAGTCCCGAATCCTGCCTACAGAACACTTAGGAGTCCACGGACCCCAAGCTCAGAACCCTTGCTTAGTTCATTAGTAACTGGAAGAAGCTGAAGCAGGCTTGGAGCCAGAAGCTGGAATTTGCAGCCCAGCCACAGTGCCTTACACCTCCCAACAGCTGCAGGGCTGGTGACTGGCCATAGCTGCCATCTGGCATGCCTCACCATGCAGCCTGGGACTCATGTATCCATCCATCCACCCATGCATCCATCCATCATCCATCATCCATTCATCCACTCACCCATCCATCCCTCCATCCATCCATTCATCCTTCCATACAAACATACACACACACCCATCCACCCATCCACCCTCCTATCTGTCCATCCATTCTCCCATCTGTCCATCCATCCATTCATCCATCCATCCCTCCTGCCATCATCCATACACACACACACACACACACACACACACACACACACCCTCCCATCTGTCCTCCATCCATCCTCCATCCATCCATCCATCATCCACCCATTCATCCATCATCCACCCATCCATCCATCATCCACCCATCCATCCATCCACCCACACTTACACTCACACCCCCGCCCATCCATTCATCCACCCTCCTATCTGTCCATCCATCCAGCCATCCATCCATCCATCCATATGCCCATCCCTCCATCCACCTTCCCATCCCTCAATCCATCGACCCATCCTTCCATTCACCCACCCTTCCCTCTGTCCATCCACCGATCCTTTCATTCACTCAACAAATGTTTGAGCTTGACCTGTGCTGGGCTCTGGGCTGATAACCAAGTGGATTCCAGACTGTTGGAAGAGAAACACACAAATGCATTTTGGTATAACAGTCAATATAATGCTCTTCTAACATGGAAACAGGAACCAAGTGAGGCAGGATCCAAGCTGGGGCCGAGGGAATTGCTTGTACAAAGGCCTGAAGGTGCGGAAGGGCCAGGTTGACAGAGAGATGGCAGAACAAGGGTGTGCAAGATGACCCTGGGGTAGGCCCCAAGGGCGGGGCTGGGGCATGTTTGTTTGGGGAGTAGGTCTCATCAGGTTTTCAAACCAGGCCCTGGCAGGACTTCTTTTCAGAGGCCGGGATGGAGATTGGAGAGGGAAGAGGCTGCAGGCAGGGAGGCCTGCTAGAGTTCTGGGAACAGGCCAAGAAGGAGATGGCAAACCTAAGCATTTGGCCACTGCCAAGTGGTGGTGGGAGAAGGGACAGGCACAGGCTCAGGAGAAGTTTCTGAAGCAGATGGACAGCCTCTGGGGTGCAGGGGAACCCGGAGGACTCGGCTCCCTGCACTGGAACCTGGGAGTCTGCTTGTGCCATTACTGCAGAATGGTGATACAGGGACGAGAGCAGGAGGGAGGAGATGGCGGGAGGAGACGGCAAGGGAGAGCTTGCTAGGTCCCTGCGGAGCACTGCGGGGACATGCTGGGTAGGGAGCCACCTCACGGGGCTGGAGGTTTGGAAATTCTCCTGCTGTTTGAGTTCCATTTCCCCAAAGGGGAGATGGGAGGGTGGCGGGATGCAAAAGGCCCTCCCATGTGAGCCTCTGGGGACATGTGGGACATGCGAATGGAGGCTGCTGAGGGCAGATCAAGAGTCTATTGGGTAGAATTTGAATGTGAGCAGGTCACAGGGTGAGGATGTTCCACCAGAATGTTCCACAAGTGCAGAGGAAAGATCCAGAGTTCATGGGGAACCTGGAGACCCTGGGTAAGAGCTCACAGTTAGGTCGATGAAGAATTCACCCCCGGAGTCTTGGGGTGCAGGGTGAGCGTTGTGGTATGGCAAAGGGAGCCATTCACAGGAGGCCTCTGGGTAGAGGTGAAGTCCACTCAGATGTGTGCCTGGGAAAGGCCTCCTGGGAGGGGGACAGGGAAGTGAGTGGAGTGATCTGGTCCCGAGGAGAAGGAACAGCTGTTGGGCCACTATGAATCTTCCCGACGCCTTGCCAGGAGCAGAAACCGAGACAGGTTGGGCTGCGAGGAATGCAAGACAAATAGGTCTGTGCAGGAAGCAACCTGAGCTTTCCTGCGAAGTCCCCGGGGATGCTCTGGGAGCAGGCGCCCATCCAAGGCCCAGGAAGGAGGAGGCAGCTGTTGGGTTGAGTCAGTTAACACTAGTGAAATACAGCCTCCGAAGTCACCCAGGTGACCTTCCATCTCCAAAGCTGCTGCAAAACCATAAAATTAATGGCCAATCATTTAAAAACAGCTCTGAAGCTCTTGGAGCATCATTTCAGGGCTGTCCTCCAGAACCAGGACCTGCTGTGCCTGTGACACCCTGCAGACTCTGCAGCTCCCACTGTAGCCGGGGGCTGCTCCTGGTGATGGATTCCCGGGCCTTCCTCAGAAGCTGGACTTAATGTGTTTGTGCTGCAGATGAAGTGCCTTTCCCAGGGGACGCTGTCCTCCGGCTTTGGCAGGCGTCGCCTGCGTGCTGAGAGGGGAGGTGTGTTTGAGCCAAGTTCAGGAGGAGCTGGAGTCTGCGGAGTCTGCGTTCCACAGCAGGGGAGCCCCGCTGGCTTCTCATCCCAGGTGCCACTGCAGTGATGGGGCCTCAGCCTCTGAGTGCTTTGCCCCCGTGTTCCTCGCGCTGTGGTTCTGCCCCTCTGCCTCTGGGCGTCTTCTCTCTGCGTCTCTCCACTGAGCGCAGCTCCTCTAACTGCTCCCCAGTTCTCTCTAGGTCTGTCTCTCCGTGTCCTTCTGTCTAGCTGCTGCTCCCTGCATAGCTAAGCCTCATTTCCCTCCGAATCCCTGTCTGGAGTTTCCAAGTGACTGAGAGCTGCTAAGTCCCTGTAGAGTACTGTGTCTGGCTGATGAGGGTCACACTGCAGGTCACGACACCTCCACCCTGTCGCAAGCCCCGGAAAGGTCCCGTCCCACCCTGTTCTTTCCACCTTGCTTGCTCTGGTTCTGTAGAGATACCCCCCACCTCCAAAAAGCACTCACCCACACCCTGTGGAATGAAATCAGTGGCATTTGGTGTTGGGGATTCTGCTCTATGCTGTGGCCCTGCTCCCTATTTCTGTCTTTCCAGGTCTGTGTATCTGTCTGTCTGTCCCTCTTTCCCCTCCCCTGCTCCTCTGAACAGGGCTGCTGGAGCCCAAGCTCAGGTGGGGCTCCCGGGCTCCTGCGGGTCAGGGCGGCTGCAGGCAGGTACTGCTCCATGTGGGTCACAGGGAGTGGGACTGAGTGGAGGGCACTTTTCCACTGGAAGAGGGAGTGAGCCAGAGGATGGCAATGCTGCAGTCACTGGGTGTTCTTCCAAGCCCTGGGTGGGAGGTGCCCTCAGAGGGAAGTGGGGCCAGCCCGGCCGCAGGACTGGGGGATGTGCCTGAGCCCCACTGACTTCCACCAGGGACCAGCCCAGGCCCCACAAGCCTTTGATTCACAGGAACACAAGTGGCAGGAGAGCGGAGTGGAGATGGTTGTGAGAGGACCTGCTTCCTGCTTCCTCTCCTGCCTGCCTTCCCCCTCCTCTCGATTGTACACTTGCTCCCTTCCTACCCTCTGCCAAGGCCCTGCTTCCTTAACCTGGACGTTCTCAGTGGATGCCCTCCTGCCCTGCCTCTGCGTGTGTCCTCCACTGCTGGCGATTGATGTGCTGACTGTCTCCAGGAAGGTCTGCAGTCGCTGCTGCCAGGGTTCCGGGAGAGGCCCTTCTGATCCATTTCACAGGTGAGAAGACCAGACCCAGGGAGAGTTTAGTGACTTGCCCAGGGTCATTCTGGGAATGAATGGACCAAGTCAGCCAAGGCCAAGCCCACCTGTCAGCCCCATCGTGGAGCCCGGAACTCCTCCAGGGCGTGGCCTCTAGGGGCCATTTCTTCAGTCCTGCTCCTGGCGAGGGGTCTCTCTGCTGACCTGGTCAGGCAGCTTCTCGGTGTCATCAGAGGCCCAGTGCAGGCTTCCCGAAGCTCAGGGTGCATCAGAGCGGTGGCCAGTTGTGCTCCTTTGCTGACCTGTCCTCTTTTCCTCCAGCCTCTGCTCCAAGGTGCCAGGAGGAGCTGGCGGGAGCGAGCCGGCCCTGCTGCACATCTTTCTGGATCCTGGAACACTGACTGTCAGCGACTGTGGTGGTAGGTGAATTTCCAACCCTGTCTTACATAAGGGAACGTGAAGTTCATGCTCCAAACACACCAGAGAACTCTTTCTCAGCCGTCACCAATCGTCGGTAGGGGCAGAATGAGGACAAGTGGGTACAGTGGAACAGGACAAGAAGGGGGCTTCAGTGGGCTGGCTGGCCGGCCTCAAAGGCCAGTGTGGATTCCACAGACTCACGGTGGCCAGGCTCCTGGATGCTTCCTTTCATCTTCACAAGAACCCAGGGAGGGAAGGACTACCAGCACTGAATCTGAGGGTCAGAGGGGTCTGCAGCCAGTCCTGCTCTCCTGACCAGGAAGCAGCTTCCTTGAGAGCTAAGTGCTTCATTGCTGGTGAGTTGACGCACACCTTCAGAGGTACTACATGGTCAACAAGCCGAACCAGAGTGCTGGAGAAATGGTCTTGGTCTTAGGACTTGCCTGAGCTCCCTCAGACCATCGGTGTGGCCAGAGCCCAGGCTGGGTGCATCTGCCAGCAGGAGCTAAGGAATAGCCTGAGATGCTGGCCTGGGAGAGGACATGGGACGTCTGGGTTGGCCATGATCAGACAGCAACTAAGAAGGCCCAGGGGTCACCCTGAGACTGACGGAGAGGAAAGCCTGGGAGGCCGAGTCTTGTGATAAAAGCAAGTTGCAGAATAAGATGTGCAACAGAGGGGCAGTGATGTGGAGGGACACAAACACACAGCCTTCCCATTCTGCATGGTGACGTCAGCGAGGATGAATGTGTAGCCAAGGGTCTGGAAGGAGACACCCTAAGCTGACCACGGGGCTCCTGCAGGAGAAGGGATGGGACTGTGGGGGAGCACAGGGTGAGGGTTGGGGTGGGAGGGAGTTTTGATTAATCAGTAGCATCTGAACCGCCTACAGCAAAAATGTAATTATACTTCTTGGCTAATTAAAAATAATTGCATAAGTAAATAAGAGAAGTACAAATCTGCTTTGCAGTAATTAATACTTGGGAGTCAACAATTTGATGGATTGAAACAGTCAACAGTCAACCCTGAGCAAGGGCTGGAGTTGCAGAGGTAAACGAGGGAAATCCTGTTTCCAAGAAGGAAGGCAAATGGCAAACCCAGAATGACCATCCTGCAGCTTTGAGAGCCAGGGGACTCAAACCTGGCTTGCTTGCACGTAGCCTGGAATTTTTGTCTAGAAGGTCACATTTAGGAGGGGCTCTGAAAGGAGATGGGGTGACCGCTCCTGGAGAGGGAACGGCCCAAGCAGACCTGCGTGGCTGCAGGACCCAAGCCTGCTCCAGGGGGCTCAGCCGGGTCTTCCCGCCCTGCCACCACACAACCCGCCTGACTGGTATGAAGACACCAGATTCTAATCGGATGACGTCCCAAGTCGAATTTCTCTCAGATCCTGTTTCCTGTGGGGAAAAGGGGGTGGGTGGGTGGGTAGCGATTCCTGCCCTGCCAAGTGTCCCGAATCATCGTGAAGATTCGATGGACTGGCTCTTAGAAAGGTGGCTCGAATAACAAGGAGCACCAGGCAAACAGTACTTGGAGTCCAGTCAATGCTGACCAGTCTCCTCATCTGAACAATTCCATTTCAAAAAAGATGTGCATTTCCCCTCTCATGTCCCCAGGCCTCCATTAACCAGGGACAAGCAAAACCCTCTTGACCTGTGTCCCTTCAGAAAGCTCAGGGCTGCTGGAGAGAGAAGCGAAGATGTGGGCAGGGAGGGGACGGCTTCCTCACAGCCACAGGTCATGAGGACACGTGTCCTTTCCAGTCGGGTTGTGAGGGGAGCAGGCCCATCTCAGGCCTGGTTGCAAAGTCGCCAAATAGAATTTTCTTTGCTCTCAGGCTTTGGTGCCTCCTCCCCCTCCCCCTCCCCCCCCTCCTCCTCCTTCTTCTTTTTCTTATTCTTCTTTTTTAATGCCTTGCCAAGGAAACCAGGCCTAGAAGGTTTTGCAGTCTTTTCATTCCACAGAGGAGAGCTCTGGTCTTCTGCTGGGGGTGCACAGGACCTCTTGCACTGACATGGCCATGGTCCCTTCCGGCCCCCTGTAGCCTGGGATGCAAACAGGAACACCACTCAGAGCTCCCAGGGGCCTTTGATGTTAGCAGGGATCAGGTGGCCAAGGAGACCCAACCAGCAATAAACAGACAGCCTTGGTATTTTGTGGGTGGTGGCAGGGGGCTCCAAGGCTCTGCTGAGACTATGGGTTTCTGGAGGCAGAGGTGGAACCAGAGTCAGGACTGATAACAACAGCTCAGGTGCTGGCATACAGGCGCTCAGGCTGCATCCCACCGCTGATCTTAACCCAGGTGGGCCGGGGCTGGGTGCCCCCCTTCCCCCCGCTGGTAGAGCATGTGTTAGATTAATGAACCAGCTCTTCCAATGCTAGGAAACCTATTTCACTTTCATGACATCCAATAGTGCCTGCATTGTGGAGCCCCTCGAAGTTGCTGAACGAGGGGACACCTCTTCCTGTGACCCAGATGTGCCTTCCCAGCCTCAGTCTCTCTTCCAGGAACAACTGCCAACAACTATTTTTCAGCATGGTTTATCTCCAAATGCACATCTGTTTCCAGCACTTCCCTGTCTTAGGATCCTTCAAGGGCCACTCTGCAGGGGAACACAGGAGGGTGTTCTTTTACATTTCATCTACTCACCCACCTTCCCACTCTTCCACTTACTCTTTCTCCTGTGCACTCACATATCCACCCATTCACCCACCCTTCCATCCAGACATTCATTCATTTACCCACCCAGTCTCCCAGAGACACATCCATTCAAACCTCCATCTACCCACCAACTGACTCCCCCACTGCTTTCCATCCATCTGTTCACCCACCCATCCATTCACCCATCCATCCATTCATCCATCCATCCATCCATCCATCCATCCATCCTTCCATCCATTCACCCATGTATGCATTCACCCACCCACCCATCCTCCTATTCATCCATTCATCCTTCTATCCACCCATCCATCCATCCATCCATCCATTCATCCATTCGTTCACCCACCCACCCACCCAACCATCCTCCTATTCATCCATCCAGTCATCCAACCATCCATCAATCCTCCACCCACCCACCCCCACATCCTCCTAGTCATCCATTCATCCATCCATCTATCCATCCATTCATCCATTTATCCACTCACCCATCCTCCTATTCATTCATTTATTCATTCATCTACCCATCCATCCCTCCATTCGTCCACCGACCCATCCACCGACCCATCCACCCATCCATCCATTCATCCTTCCATTCATCTACCCATCCATCTATCCATCTAAATGCACCCAATAAACCTTTCCTTGAGGACCTACTTTATGTGAACTCCTCTGTCTGGTACTAGGAAAATGATGATGAACCAAATTCAATTACTCCTCACAAGAGGCATCAGCTGAACAAAACAGACACCCAGTTAAGAAAAGCTTGAGTTCTTACATCAGAAAAACCTGGGGTACAATAGCAACTTGCTCCTAGGAGATGCAGAACACTGACAAATTGCTCACCTTCTGCATACCTCAGTTTCCTCATTGGAAATACCACCACCCACCTCGTAAGTAATTGTTGTGACGACTCAATGAGATAATTCACATAAAGTGCTTAGTCTGAGTCCTGGTTCATATTAACTACTCCACAAGTGATCAATAACGTTGTTATTTATAGTATTGGTACTATCATCCTTACCCATTCCCTCATATATTAATTATGAAATTTACTTATGAATTTAACAATGAATTTATTCATTCCATGAATATTTAAGGAGGCTCCACTGCTTATCCCAGCTGTGCTAAGCTCTGTGCCCTTCAGGAGTTTAGAATCTTGGGCAGAAGAGATACAGACACTTGAAATAGCTCGATAATAACAATAACCACAAAAATAGTTGCAACAATCACAGCAAATATTTACAGAGAGTTCATGACCTGCCAAGCCTTGGGCCAAATGTTTTAAATATATGAATTTTTTTCACACTTCTCTGAGACAGTTTCTAGTGTTTTCCTATTTTACAAATAAGAAAATCAGGACAAGTTCAGGGTGAGCACCTTGCCCAACACCAGCACAACCCTGCAGTGGCCCTCAGAGCTGGTATACGGAGAGTCTGGATTTGGATCCTGGCATCACCCAGCCAATAAAAAGAGGCTCAATCAGGATGCGCTGTAGCAGTGGGTGTGGGGGATTCCTGAGGGTCAGCTGCACAGATGGGAGGAGCCCTGGGGAAGCAGCTTCCTCGTGGAGGGAGCGTAGAGTACACTCCACACTCCCCAGAGTGGCGTCTTAAAGCGGCTCCATCACACATGAAGAAGGGGGCGCGCACTGAGCCCTGAGCCAAAGCCCCCGTGGAGCATGGAACTCTGAGGGCGAGGCCCACGCCAACCCCTGTGGCCTCGCGAGAACAAGGGCTGCCTTCCAATCACACGGGACTTCCTTGCATGAGCAATATCTGACAAGGAAGGGACATTTGCTAGGGCTGCCACCGCAAAGGGCCCCAAACTGGGTGGTTTCAGTAACGAATGTATGATCTGCTGTGGTTGAGCGCTGTGCCTCTTCCAAAATCTATCAGAATCTAGCCACCAATGGGATGGTATTGGATGCTGGGGTCACTGGGAGGCCACTGGGTCCTGAGAGCCTCAGAAAAGGGCTTGAGGAGAGCTGGTTCCTCTTGCCTTTCTGCTGTGTGCTGAGGGCCCAGCGCTCCTGCCTCTAAGGATGCAGCCATCTTGGGAGAGACCAGCAGCCCTCGCCAGACCCGGAACCTACCAATGCTTTAGACTTCCAGCTTCCAGAACTGTGAGAGATAAATGCATGTTCTTAATCAATCGCCCAGTTTCAGATGTCTTGTTGAAACTCTATAAAATGGACCGAGGCTTCGTCCAACAGTTCTGGAGCGGTGGATTGTGGGCAATCTCTGGCCTCACTTGATCTCCACCTTCACCTTCTTATGCATTTTCTGTGCGTGTGTGGAAATGAGTAAGCACACCTTTTGTGGTAGAAACTTCCCCCTTTCATGAGGACACCATTTGTACTGGATCAGGGACCCACCCGTTCCAGGGTAAGACCATCTTGATTTAACTAGTTACATCTACAAGGACTTTATTCTCAGTTGAGTCTACCTTCTGAGGTACTAAGACCTGAATCAGAGGGAGCCCCAGTGTCACCCACAACAGAAGGGATTCTGTGAAACAGTTCCTAGCCTGACAAGGGTGTGGAGGTCGCAGGAGAAAAACAGACAAGCCTGCAGGGCTGAGAGGGGCGGCTCCTCACTCCTGGGTACCGGCCTGCCCGGCACCTCTCTGGGCCAGCCCCCAGGTGTGGTGTGGGAGACGCCAAGGTGACACGTCTCTCCTCCCTTCTGGGGTGAGCTGACAAGCGAGTCCACATGCTGTGGCTCGTGGCAGCGTGCTCGTGGGTCCCAGGGGAGGCTGCGCGGAGACCAGCATTAGCCTCCCTGAAGGGGGGCTGGAGAGATGGTGCTGGAGCCCTGGGCGTGGTGAGGATGGACAGTCCAGAGCTCCGTCCCAGGCCAGTCCCCTGGGAGAGAGTGGAGGGCTCTGGGAGCCAGTGGCATGCCAGGTGGTGCTTCCCTCAGAAGCAGGGTGGGAAGAGGAGACACTGGTGACACGCCCCTCTGTCTGGCACTATCTCTGTCTCCTCATTTTCAGTTTGAGGCTCAGCAGGGAAGTGACCTAAGGAGGTGGCCGGCAAGTGCGGGTGTGGACACACCTGCTCCTTTCCCACTGTGGCACCTCGGAGCCTGTTGCCCTCTTCCTGACTCTACAAGCTCCACCTGTGAGGCTCTGTCCTGCCATCCTGGAAGCCACCTGCCTTCTCACCTGGTCCCAGCAAACGTGGGTGCTCAGAACGCTGGAAAGGATCACCGTGGAGCACTGGACCTCACAGGCTGCTGTGGGACGGGTGCCCGGGGCCTGGCCCCTGGATGGTACCCTGCATCAGCAGGCGCTGTGATTGTCGGGAACCAGGGCTCAGAGCAGGTGATGACCAATATGGTGAGTGGACTCACAGTCGTGCCATGTGCCTTGGCCTTGAGCAGACTTGCTGCGCGTGGAGGAGGGGTGACAGGAAACTTCTCCCCCAGAAAACTCCATGTTGCTAACCAGAATCAGATGGTGCTAAGCTGCTGGACCTGGGGAGGCCACGACCAATTCACCAGCCTTCTTGGGGCAGACTTGTCATCCTCCAGAGGACAGGACCTCCAGAGGATGGGAAGCAGGCACTTTCGACGGGAGAGGAGGAAAGTCCTGGCCACGCAGGGCCTGCTGAGCTCCCGCTGCTGCACCCTGTGTCCTCAGGCTAATCCTTACCAGCCACCACCCATGGGGATCGAGGAGTTTTTTCCAAGACCTGGAGCAGGTCCCCAGGGGCGCTCCAGATGCCTTGCCAAGAGACACACGGGGGAACCCTTCCTGGCTCCAGCTCTTCCAGAAGATGACCAGAATCTAGCCGTGGGGACTTGGTCCTCAACAATGCCAAGGGAAGTCCACCTTTATGGATGTGGAGAGTGAAGGAAAGATCAGTAGAGCAGGGAGAGAGGAGCGGAGGGAGGAGGGGACAGGGGCTGAAATGGAGCAAATCAAATTGCATAAATGATTTTTGTCAAAATGAACCAACTACTGTGAATACCCAAAAAAAAAAAAAAAAAAAAAAGGAAAGGAAAGGAAAGCAAATCCTAACGACTGGTGCAGTTTGGAAAAGGCTCCTCGTCTGAAGGATTAAGTGCTTTCCTGCTGGACAATGATGGGGGGCGGGGGGCACCAGGCCAGGGAGGCAGGACTCTTCCTGAGAAGGAAGAGCAGTCTCTAGGTGAATTCAACTAACTCCGCCTCTCCTGGGAGGGGCCATAAGCCCTGCCCGGGGACCCCATTCCTATTCGAAGCTGGGCTCTGGTTGAGTCTGCTTGATGTTCCAGGACACTTTGGCTCATGGCCAGCTACCTCAACCCCATGACCACCCGGGTGCGCAAGGGGGCCTTGTAGCACCTGGTGGGGTGGGGACTTGTCTCTGGGTGGGAGCTGCACCTGGTGGCGCTGGCTGGGACTTCAAAGCCTGGGAACCCCCCACCCCACCCCCTCCAACTTCTGATATGTCCATGGGAGACTTAAAAACCCATTCCCAGTGGTCCAGGGGCTCAGGGGACTGTCAAGACATCTCCCAGGGCTTCTCCTGCAGGCACCTCTGCAGGAAGCACCAGGTGGGAGTGGGGAAGGGCCCTCTCTGGCTAGTCCAGGTCCTGGCTTCATGCTTTGAGCAATTGATGTGTACCAGGCAAGGGAGGGACTGGCCCTCCAGGGCTGAGCTGGAACCCAGAGGGAGCAGCCCCTGAGGCAGGGAAAGGGATCTGGAAGGGCCCTTGGGGTGGGATGGCCTCCTGCTACCCCTCAGGGTCACTGTCCTGGTTTCTGAGCCACGGGCAGGGCCAGCCCAGGGTCTCCAGTGCCCCGCAGACTCAGCGGAACTGTGCCGGAGACGGTCGTGAGGGATGATCCACGGATGATCTGCAGAACCTGTCCTTCCAGGCTGTTTGCTTGCCACAAGCCAGCAAAGAACATCCTGTGGGGAGCTTCCTTGGCCGCTCTGGGCTTCAGCTGCCTCTCCAGACTCATGTCCCCAGGTCTGGCTCCTGAAAGGGACACCTACTGGCGACTCAACCCTCTCAGAAGCAGCACTTCCGGCCAGGGCATCTCTGCCTCTTCCAGGCCCCTCAGGGGTTCATTTGCATTCTTGGAATAAAAATGTGGACTGTGCTTCATGCTCAGCCGCACATCAAAATGCTTAGCCAGGTTTATTTTGGAGAAGTGACTCTCTGGAACGCAGGCCTGCCTGCCGTGGCCCTCCGCCTCCCCTGGGAGAGCAATCAGCCCCCTGCCAGGCTGCGGACCGGCAGGCGCTGTCCAACGAGAGCCTCGCCCCAGGGGCTGTCTCGGGGCTGTCGGAAAATGTCTCATTTTTATACGTAAATAAGCCATTTCCAGAGATTGCTCTGATCGCCGGGGGCGCTGCTAAAATGTTTCGAGTGGGTCCTTCAGCACCGCGCACTTGTTAAGCGTCATTACCAAGTTTGGTTGTTTTTCTCTGCTAATTTCACAAAGTCATGGGCTCCTGGGGCTGTGGCCTGTTCTGCCAGCTGCCTGCTGCTTCCATTCCTCTGGGGACAGAGAGCTCACTGCCTGGAGGCCGCCGATTCTGTAGCCGGATGCCACTTACTGCCCACGGGCTTCTGGGTGAGCTGGAACTCGGCTCTCTCTGCAGCTCTTGCTGGCTGCGCCCTCAGCCAGGCTCACACCGCCCGGGGAACATGCTCGCTCCCTACGAGGCCACGCTTCCTTCTTGGCTCCGGCCTGGCCTGTGACCTCCTTCCCACGCCACATGCTCGCCCCACTGCTGACTGCGGGTACCTGGCTCTTTTCCCAGGGGTCCTTCTTGAAGACCTTAGTGCTTGAATACCTCCTCCTTAGAGAGGCCTGCCTGGCCTCCCAGGTGGAGTGTCCTCCAGGGCCACCACTTTGTCACCAGACCCCATGCTCCTCTTCCAGCAGGAAACACTGATTACAGAGCTAGAGACGAGGCATTGGCTTGCATCCCAGCCTCTGCGTGATGAGAATGTAAGCCCCCAGGTGGGTCTCGGGGCAATGTGTGAAACAGGTAAGCAGGAAGGTCGTCTTGCTGAAGTGGGGGGAGCAGGATCCCCTGATCCCCCTCCTCCCTGAGGCATCTGCTGGGTCCCTTTGATGGTCCACTGGGGACTGCCCCTCACCCATTCTGAGATGGGGCTTCCATCCACCAGACTTGGCCAATCAGCCAGTGCAACAGTGATTGGTTTAGGAAGGCCAGTCCCAGGTGGGGCCAAAGAGTACAACTGTGGAACTTCTCCTAGAAGAGCCAACTTCTCTTGTGTAGGTTTTGCTGGGGTGTCTGGAGACAATCCAGGATCTGCAGCCGTTCACAGGAGAGACCCTTCTGATAGTAAAGCAGAGAGAGAGAGAGAGAATCCTATCAACATGGTTGGAACTCCTGGATCCAGCTGTGCCTGAAATCCTGAACTTCACCTGAGCCAATAGATGTTCCCACTCTCCTTAAGCCTTTTTAGTGGTTCCCTCTCACTTGTAACTGAGTGTTACGCTAAGGTATGCTGAATGTGGTTTGAAATCCAATGCTCTGTCACCCTGCCAGTCAGGCAGCTTGCATTTGATGCTTTAATTTGGGCTAGCTTGTCTTCATGGATAATATTAATAAAGCCAACTGCAAACTTCACCTGTTTAATGCTATTCACCCTTCATAAAGTTTTCAGAAGAACATCATAAAAAATAGCTTATTTCAGTCCTATAGATGAGGACACTCATTTAGGAAACTGAAGGAGACTGAGGGATTTTCCCAAAGCCACCCGATCAATAAGTAACAGAAAAGCCTCAGGATTTGTGCAAAGGCGACAGAAATGGGTTTGTAGTTTGTGTAAAGAACCTACATAAACCGGGATCAGTGGCCCACACCTATAATCCCAGCAGCTTGGGAGGCTGAGGCAGGAGGATTGCAAGTTTGAGGCCAGTCTCAGCCACAAAGCAAGACCCTGTTGGTAAACGAAAATAAAAAGGGCTGGGGATACACTCCGTGGTGGAGCATCCCTGCCTGGGTTCAATCCCAGTAGTGAAACCAAAACAAACAAAAACCAACAGAAATTTCTAGATGGAACAAAATAAAACAAAACGAATAAAACACAACCCTCCAGTAATAAATGAGCAAGAAGTATAAATGAGCATCCACAAAAAAAGTGATTCAGGAAGTAGACAAAAATCAGAAAAACTACCCAGGCTCACTGCTAATCCAATAACTTCAAGTTGAAACAAGGAGATAGGATTTTTTCTCACCTTTAAAATGTGCAGATTAGAGCCTCCTCTGAAGGCTGGTCTTCATACAGCAAAGTAGATGTCCTTCCCTGATGCGGAAGGTCCCAGAAACACAACCCATTCTGAAAAGTTATTCAGCAAAAACACGTTTAAAACAGAGAGTGGCAGGCGTTGCTGAAAAGCACCCGATAGCAAATATTTTCAGCTGAGAACCACACCGCTGATGTCACAACCGGCCGGTCCTTGGAGGCGGTGAACAAGTGGCCCTGGACAAAGTGAATGAGTTCCTGCGGTTGTGTCCATAAAACTTTATTTATAAAGACGGGCGGTGACAGGCTGGAGGCCCACGGGCGCTGTGTGCAGATCCCTGGTTTTAACCACTACTTAATTATTATTAAGATGACAGTTTCACAGAAGCATGGGCTCACCTGGAAGCATGCTCTGGATGTAAAATTGAGTGAGAACCAGCAGGACCCAGCTGCGTGCGGTCATAACCATGCAAGGGACACACGCAGACGTGGCCAAGTTGAGAGAAGTGAACGGGCCTGCATGAGTCGGTTAAGGCCGCATTAGAAACTCCAGAGCTTAGGATCTTAAGGCAGCTGCCGCTGATGTCCCCCCGCTATGGCGCAGGGTCCCGTTGATCTGGCCATCTCAGCTGGTTCAGGAGAGCTGGGGAGGCCCGGCTTGCGCCTGGGCGATCACCAGCATCCTAAGGTCTCTGCAGCAAGAGACTTTCATGACTTTTTCTCTTACTTGGAATGGTAGGAGGCAGCCTTTGCTGACTGATTTCCTCCCTAAGAACTTGCCATTCAGGCGCTTCCATGCTTCCTCAAGTCTTGACAGCTGACTTCTTCCTATTGTGCAGTGTGATCCCATTGCGCAGACGGGCCACGGTCCATTCATCTCCTCACCCTTAGGACCTCCTGGTTGCTTGCAGGCTGCTCAATAGCATGCGTCCAGGTGGATGCATCTTTGTCCCATCTGACCTGGGACCCCCGTTGCTGGTTGCTGGGTCATAGGGTGAACTGTTTTTAGCTTTACAATAAACTGTCAAGCCGTCTTGCAGTGGCCATATCCTGTACTTCTTGCAGGGAGGCGGGGTGTGCCTGTTGCTCGGGCCACGGGGCCTGCTGGCTGCCCACCCTTGGAGAGATGACGGTCAGGTCTCTGACCATCACTTACTCGGGTGGCTTGCTTCCCGTGGTTGAGTCTGGGAGTCCCCGAGTGTTGAAACGCAGGTCTTTCCCCAGACGTGCTTTTGGCAAATACCTTCTGTCGCTCACCTGTTCAATCTCTGAGCAGTGCTTTTTTGTTGAGCAGTTTTTCTTTTTAAATTTTTTTTTAGTTGTAGATGGACGCGGTGCCTTTATTTCATTCATTCATTTTTATGTGGTGACGAGAATCCAACCCGGTGCCTCACACAGGCTGGGCAAGCGCTCCGCCCCCGAGCCCAGCCCCAGCCTGAGCGGTTTTACCTTGGATGAAGTCCTGCTTACGATTTTCTTTTGTGGATCGTCCTTTTGGTATTGGATCTAAAAACTCATCACCAAACCCAAGGCCACCTGCGCATCGTCTCGAGGTTTGCCATTGTGTGTGTGCATGTTTGCGTGTGTGCGCACGTGTGGTTAGGTTTTAAATAAAAGTCTTTAATCGATGCTGCTTCTAATCACAAAAATTCAATATAAAGAGGCATGAAAATACCAAAATACCAATCTCTTAAGAAATCCTCAGTTTTGAACTACACAATTTTGAACTGTGCTCATGTCGTTTCACTCCTCCTTGTGGCGGATGAGAAGCACGTGACCCTTTTAGCTGGGGGGTGGTCCCCTGACCCCCGTTTCTGACATTCTCTGGGTTCTCTGAATGGTGGCTCCTGGAATCACTGAGGATCTGCCGATCCCCCTGCTGGAGTTGGGTGTGGAGGCTTTCCCTAGAGGTTCTGCCTCTGTAGAAAAGGCCAGGTAGTTACAGATCCTGTGGTGTATTCTCCTGCCCGTACCCGCTCAGCTTTAGAGAGGGTGGAGGGGTTGGGTCCTGTCCATCCTCTGACCTGCTTCTTCTTCAGCATCCTCTGGTCGTCTGGATATTTTGCCTTCCCCATGGACTATGCTGGAGCCTGGATTTGAAGGTCCTCAAGAGGGCACCCCTCTATTGCCATGTGCCCACCCACCAGAGGCCCACAGCAATGGATCTGCCCAATTTTGAACTAGAACCTCCAAAACTGTGACAAACCTTTTTTCTTTATAAGTTAGCTCAGGTATTTCCTTATAGTAACGAGAAGCTGACTGACACACCTCAGAACCAATTTGTTGAGACCCACAATATAATTTACTGGTATCACACTGAATCTGTAGATCCAGTTGGAGAAACATACATATTTTTTTTTTTAAACAAATGAAGACCCTACGGCCTGGAGAGGCTAACTGACTTGCCTAAAGTCAACATAATCAAAACCCTCATTTCTTTTATTCTAACACAGGTGCGTTTTATAGTTGATGCTGACAGGCAATAGCTGTGATAAAATCGTCATTGTCCCCACAGCGAGGTGGCAGTGAGTGGCTTGAGGAAAGAAAGAAACAACAACCCAGAGACAGTGTGGAAACTTCCTCCACAGGGGTGACTCTGCCGGTGCCCTGGTGGCCGGTGCCCTGCTCCTCCAGGGCAGAGGAGGACCCAGGTGACTCTGGGGAGCACATGACCCAGAAGAGCAGATTCTAGCAGAGCAGATGTTGGGGAACAGCTTTACTTCTGCTCCCCCTTGATACCTGTAAAGGAGTGACGTGGGAGTTTCAACCTCCTCACAACCTACGTCTGGGCTGGGGACATAGCTCAGTTGGTAGAGTGCTTGCATTGCAAGCATAAGGCCCTGGGTTCAAATCCCCAGCACCACAAAAAACAAAAAACAAAAAACAAAACAAAACAAAACAAAAAAACCTACATCTGAACACGTGTCGGCTTCTCTTCTGGTGAATGTAGAACAGAATGACCGGCGGCGTGTGTCCTTGGGGTGGGTCCAGCCTGTGTCGCCTCCCTGGAGGACGGTTACTCCGTGGAGGTGACGGTGGAGACACAGAAGTCCAGGAGAGGAAGGCGAGGCCAGGGGCCATGGGTGGGTGGGCAGGGATAAACCCCAGGGTGACTGTCTGGGGCCATCCAGGTCTTCACTGTGGGGTCTCAGATCAGTCCCTTCATCTTCCTGTCCTTAGTGAGCTTCTCTGCCCAACGGGGTGGCTGTGAGAGCCAAGCCAGCTCTGAGCTGGGGTGCTGGGAATGTTTTTGAGCAGGACCTGGAGTGAGTGTGTAGGTCCACCACCCTAATGAGCTGGCCAAGTAGGCCCGGTGTTTGTTGAGTGACTTAAAGAGCGTGGAAGGGCGCCACAGACTGTGAAGCAAGGGAGGCTTGCTGCTTGGGAGCTAATTAGTGTCCTGTTAAGGGGCCAGGTCCCTGTAAGTCAAGAGTCTCACGGGCCCTCTCCACAGGCCAGAGGACCCGCAAGAAGACAGGCCTGGCGCTTCCCTCTCCATCAGGGCAGGCTCAGTCCTCGTGGGGTCTGAAGGCAACGGTGAGGTCTGGACAAGCACAGCCTAGCGGCGGGTGCTCTGGTGTGCAGTCCACCCGGCTGATGCTGGAAGCGTCAGGAAGCCCCGGTCAGGGCCACCACCAAGGGAAAGCAGTGGATGCTGGGAATGAGTCCCCAGTGGATTTGGGAGGCCGTGGCCTGCACTATACAAAGGCCGGTGGAGAGGCTGCAGCTCCGGGGTCACTGGAAAGGGGCCAGGAGAAGCCACAGGGCCCACAGGGAGCAGGCTCTGCAGGGGGGATGCAGAAGCTGATCAAGGCCTCAGAATACCTTGTCCCAGCCACTTTATGACGAAAGTGACAGAAGCCCAGGGACAAAGGCTTGCTTGTGACACAGTAGGTCAGCCTGACTCAGATGCTTGGCTTCCTGATTCAAAGCTCTCCCATTCTTTCTGATTGCATTAAGGAGAGAGGGATTAGGCTCCAGGAAGTAGGCATGAAAGAGCTAGGAAGTTTGAGGCAGAATGACAGCATTGCACAACTCCATCACATTTTGGTCAAAGAGGAGGTAGCGTCTGGAGTCATGCAGTGCACAACCTGTGCAACTGTACACAGCAGCTCTGGCAGGAATCAACATGAAGCACTCTCTTGACAGACTCCTGAGCATGTTCCAAAGTGGTTCATATGTAGTATAGATGACCCCACATCCCTGTCAGCTGGTGTTTTCCTTAAGTAGTGTGGATGCTCCCCAGTTAGGTAATTCCAGAAGGTCCACATTGGAAGGGTCTTTTGAGGTCACCTTATCTGCCTCTTTTTCTGGCACAATTGGGAAACTGAAGCTGAGAAGAGAAGTCACACACTGGCTTGGTCCCAGCCTCTTCGGTTCGCCAGCTGCTCAGAAGACCCCCACCTCGTGGCCCTGGATCTGCGTGTGGTTCTACCCATACCAGAGCCACCTCGGTCCTGCACTCCGGGCACGTTACCCTCTGCCCCCCTCCTCTTCCGTGGTGCCTTCGGCCACCTGCAGAGGCATCCAGATGTGTCCTCCTGAGGGTTCGACCTGGGGCTCAGCTCACCCCATGCCCTCAGCCTCCCTCAGCCGCTGGGCACCTGCCTCCTGCCTGCTCACCCTGCCCGCTGGCTGTCCTGGTTGCTCCCTGCTCCTGTGGCCCACGGCCCCGGGTCCCTCACAGCGCCTGGCGTCACTTCCCATCTCTCCTGTCAGGAGCTGAGCCCGGGCCCCTTGCTTCTGCTGGGCACTAGCCGTGCTCGCTGTCCAGCCTCCTGTCCCCAGTGTCTGACCTGGCACAGTTGAGTGGCCTCAAGGCCCCCTGGGTCTCTATGTCGACTCCACACTGCCCAGCGAGGCTTCGGAGGCCGCTGGGGTCCCAGCGCCGTGGCCACTCCCGCCTGCCTGCGCCCTGCTGGCCAGCTGCACGCCTCTGCAGCCCCGCAGGCCTGCGGGCTCGTCCTGCTCTCACGCGGCGGCTTCCCCAGCCCCCTCCCCGCCTCCCCCTGCTGGGCCCTTCCCCGCCAAGACCACCACAGCCCCGAGTCCACCAGATGCTCCTCCGGCCTCCGGGGCCATTCTGACACCCCAAGCAGAGGCTCAGCCCTTTTCTCTGTCCCACAGCTGTCACAGGAGACACATCCCCATGGGCTGGACCTGACTCTCCACGCAGTTCCTCCGACTCCACCCAGAACCTTCTAGAAAGCCCGTCCTGTGAGTGAGAATGGTGTGTGTGGGAATACCCTGAGGGACAGGTGCCAGGCCTTCCCCAGGCGACGGCTGTACAGTGGCCTTGTCCTGCGCCTCCCAGTGGACGTGGCCCCCAGGTGTGCCACGCCCCCTGTGGTCAGTGCTGCCTCCAGGGCTGTGACCGCTTGCACTGCAGCTCGGCAGCAGGTGGGGGGCGCTTCTTCCGCCCTGAGGGTGGAGGGGGCTGGGCTGAGGGAGGGAGGCCACTGGGCGGGGACAGGGGCCCACCTGCCCCGGAGCCTTCTCCTGTCGCACCGGCAGGAGGGGTGGGTGGCCTGGCTGGCCTCTCCGGGCTCCCGTTGTGCCTTGCCATGAGCTCCCTGGGTGCTGGGGACCTGCGTCCCCATGGGCCCCCCGCACACGACTGCTCAGCTCTGTGAAGCAGTGGCCACTCGCTGGTGGGTGGAGGGACGCTGGGAGGAGGAGGTGACTTTCCCAAGGCTGCAGTCAGGACACGTCTGACCTGGAAAGACCACCCAGGCCTGTCCCCAGAGCCCGTGGCGCTGTAAGACCTGAGCTGTCCCTGCTGCTCTGATGAAGTTCACGGTGGCCCGGGGAGCAGGCCCTGGAAGAGGAGCCCCTGGCCAGGTGCCCGGGGTTAGTGACATCTGGGCCACCTGGTGGCGGCTCTGGGAACTGCAGGTGTGGACCACGGGGCAAAGGCCACTCTGTTTCCTCCCAGGGCAGGACAGGTCCCCAGAGGCACCGTGATTTTAGGGGTCCACGTTTGGAAATCAAGTCTGCCAACCAGGACTCCTCTTCGTCCTCTGGGCCCGAGTTCCCCTGCCTGTCACGGAGGGGCTCTCTGGACTTTGACCTTTGTCACCAGCAGGGACGCCCATAATGTGGGGTGCAGCTCAGGTCATTCTTCCCCAAGTGTGAGATTCTGGGTTCGGGGAGAGGTCCCGGCCCGTCAGCCTCGGAAGAGAGTCTCCCTCACTTCTTGGGGGGAGAGAGGACAGCACGAAGTGTCCTGTCCTCTCCGGGACTCTGGTGTCTGCCGGGCAGTTTTTGAAGATGCTCAAATGAAGGCACATTGAGCAGGAGGCCGTGACCTGGGCTCTGACCTCCAGGGCCTGACTTGGCCTCCGGGTTACAGCAGATGGCAGCGGGCAGGCCAGGCCCCTCGCCTCCTCCTCCTCTCTTGGTGTCCTCCGCAGACAAACGCCCAGTTCCTTCTCCATTCTCGGATCCCCGAGTGGGGTAAACACAAGGCACAGGCACAAGGCGCGGATGGGCTTCCTCCTGGAGGCTCAGGGCAGAGAGCACGGCCCAGGCTGCTGCCCAGGGCCCGAGCAGGGCCAGACCTCCCTCCCTGAACACGGGGACAATGGACCGTGGAGCCCAGGAGCTGGGACTGCTAAGGCCACCCCGGGCCCCACCCCTTCCCAGACCCACACGCTCTCTGAGCTCTGGCCTGGCCTGCGTCCTGTTCTTGTTTTTAGGGTGACAGCACCCATGTCCCCACCGCTCAGGATCAACCTCTGCTCATACGGGACAGCAGGATGGACTCACGAGTGCCGTTTCCTGTTTTTAAAGAAAAATCACTCTCCTCTTGGTTATTAAAAAACATCGCATTAGGCCGGGCACAGTGGCTCACGCCTGTAATCCCAGGAGGCGACTCAGGAGGCTGAGGCAGGAGGATTGCAAGTTCAAAGCCAGCCTCAGCATCTTAGGGAGGCCCTAAGCAAATCAGCGAGACCCTGTCTCTAAATAAAATATGCTGGGGATGTGGCTCAGTGGTTAAGCGCCCCTGGGATCAATCCCCAGTACCAAAAAAACAAAACAAACAAAAAAAAAAAAACCTAGGACAGGCCCTGCCCTCTCGCTGCTCTGAACCCCACGGGCCTCCATCCTTGCCTCCTGGCTGCTCCTTCCCTCTAGGCCTGCACAGCCCTAAGCTCGGCCTGGCTGTGTCTGCCGCCTCCAGCTCTGCCGCACTCTGCTTATCTGCTCCCACCCTGCTTATCACATCACGTTAGGAAGCAATTACCCCTCCCTGCTCCCCTCAGGGCTGGGATCCCTCTTCTAATCTTGGCACCTAGCCTGGCGGTGCTAAATAAATATTTGCTAATGATTGTGAATTAAGCTGCTTCATCAGCTACCATCAATCAGCCTCTGGCTTGTCCGGGGACAGGGACGGGGTGCTCACCGCCCAGGATCAGGCTCCCTCTGGGACGGCAGTGGCTCCCTGGGGCAGGCAGTGACCTCCTGCAGGGTTGTGCTGCCCGCTTGGCACGCAGAGCGTGGGGCAGCAGAGCAGGGGCACAGAGAGCTGGATGGCTGCCTAAGCTGCAGGGGGACTGTGTCCCTCCCAAAGGCGAGCCGAAGTCCTCAGCCCCAGCCCCTGCAGAGGGGCCTTGCTTGGAAACACAGGCTTGCCCACGTAATCTCTTGGAGACGTGAGTCACCAGGTTGAGGCAGGTGCCAAGTCCTTCCTAAGACGAAGGCGATTTGGACACAAGACACCCGGGGAAGAAGGCAGGGTGAAGTCCAAGGCAGATCCCAGGGATGCGGCCAGGCCAAGGAATGCCCAGCAGCCAGGAGGGACAAGGCAGGACCCCCAGAGTGAAGAGGAGGATAGCCTGCCGACCTCCTGGCCTCCAGAGCCGAGACAGAAGCACCATCGTGTCAAGTGACTCAGTGTGTAGGTCTTTGTTTTGGCCTAGGAAACGAATATAGCCAAAACCACCTGACGCGCCCGCTGACCCGTGAAACGGCACTCGCGTGACCCGGGTGGTGAGACTGCCGGACAGGCGCTGCCCACCCAAATCCATTTCCTTTTCTTCACGGCCAAGCTCAGCGTGGCTCAGGGTGGCTCTGTGACTGGGTCTGCTTGACGGAGGGACAGGAGCTGGTCTGTGCATTTCTGGGCGGGGGCTTGGGAGGACAGGAGGACCCCTGCCCTCTTCCTTTCCGCCCACTGACAACCAGGCCCCAGGGCGGGGGTGGCAGTAAGGCCTGTGGGCTTGCTCTTTCCTGACCCTCCAGCTAAAAATGGTTTTTATGTTTTTAAAAGGTTGTGAAGGCGGAGGGGGAGGGCCGGGAGGAGGGGTAGGAAGAGAGGAGTAGAACCCACAAAGTGGAGAGCACTTAGTGTCCGGCCCTTCACAGGAGAAGTGTGCAGACCCTGCCCTCGGGGACGGTGGGATCATAGCAGGAGCGAGTAAGAATAACCTTCCTGAACGTTGCCGCCCACCAGATGCCCAGGGAGACTGTCCGGATGTTAGGAGGAAGTCACAGGCCGAGTTTTATGGCTCAGTTCATTACAGCATGATTCCAAAGTCAAGTTGTCAATGCAGGCGAGCTCCCCAACTAGCAGGGACCCAGTGAGATTTTTACGTAGGTTTCTGGGAAAGATTCCTATTCTTTCCTCCTAGACCTGAAACCTGAGGCAGGACTGTGTCCCATCCTGCTACCAGGGAATCCTGGGACTTAAGCTCCAGCAAGAAGGCAAGAGGAAGAGTCAGGGAGCAGGCTGGTCCTGACGACCTGAACCCTGGAGACAGCCATCCCTGCAGTGGGCTCTGGGTTGGACTTGTCAGCGGATGAGAGCCGACAAATCCTATTCCTTAAGACAGTCTGGGACTGGGTTTCCATTCTAGGCAACCAAAAAGATGCCTGAAGAGTTTGGCACTGTAAGAGTAATGACTCTGAATCGGCTGCATTCACTCGAAAAGAATGACTCACACGAGCTAGGTGCTGTAAGTTGCTACCCTAGTCGCTGCACCGGTGATACGTCTCCTAAGGAACCGCACGTCACAAGGGCCTTGCAAGGCGGTGGCGTGAGCAGCTGCTTGGGATCATGGCTCTGACTCCCAGAGTGGGAGACACGAGGCAGAGGCACCAACAAGAGCTTGTGCATGCGGCCGATGAAGAGGGTGCTTCTGCACAGCCCAGGAGGGCTGCCCACGGGAGTAAGAGGCAAAGCGGGCCCGTGGTGGCCAGTGGCGCTCCCCTCGTGTACAGAGGGAGGAGCCGGAGAACGTCCAACCCACGGAGCTGCCCAGATCTGGAAGGAGACACCAGGTGCTGGAAACAGGGGCTGCCTGCAGTGGGGGCTGGAAGGCTGGTGGGGAGGGAGGGAGACCCCTGTGTCGGTCTCTTCCTGCGCATCCTTAGGGGAAGGAGCTGCAGGAAATGGGGTGTCTGGGACCCCAGGGCCCAGACCTCTGGCCCAGCGTTCAGGCCACGTGTGCCGTGAACCATCCACCCAGAAGTGGCCCCGGCCACCCGCCTGTCATGCATCTTTGCTCACGGTCATGTCCTCTGCTGGAGTCAGAGAGACCAGGGCTTCTCATCAAGTCAGAGATGACCTGGGAAGACCAAGAGGTCCCTGATGGAGAAGCTGAAAGTAGGAGCTGTCACTCAGGACACACGATGGATATGCCCCATGGCCTCAGCATGAAGCGTCCCCAGTTCAGGAGGTGAGCCCAGCCGGGCCCCCTGGGCTTTCACAGCCTCTGGGTGCCCGTCCTTCTCCGAAGCTGTGGTACAGTGACAGGTCCCGTTGGGAGGGGGAGCTGTCCGAGGGCTGGTGCTTCCTGCACCTCCAGGGACAGATGCAGAGCCACCGTGCCCCTTCAATCTGCCCCTGGGACGGGTCCGGAGCTCGGGGCCAGCCTCGGAGAACCCCAGAACAGACCTGGGGTGAGGTGGGGGACTGCAGGGTCCTGAGCACGGCAGTTGCCCAGTTCCTACAGACAGCATCAGGGCCTCAACAGAGGCCAAGTGTCCAGGCCAGGCCCCTAAGAGAAGGCAGGGCTTGCAGCTGGGAGGACAGGGCCTGGCTGTCCTCCAGCCTCAGCTCCCGCTGCCACACTGGCCGCTATATACCTGTCCCCACAGAGGCCTCCTCCAGCCCCCTGTATGATCTCTCCCCTCCCAGAATTGCCGCTAGCCCTGTCCCTCGGGGACCATCCCAATGGCTCACCATGCCCAGCCCTGCTGCTCTCCCAGAACATCCAAGAGACTCGGAGGCGTCTTCCAGGGGCGGTCCATGCCCCTCGTCTACTCTTGAACTTGGGATCCCACCCAGGCTGGGTGAGGAGGCAGGTGAGGTGAAAAGCCTGAGCCGTCCCGCGCTCAGGGACTCGGTCCTCACCCTGGATCTGCCCCTGGGTCTGCTCACGCAGGAGTGACCCGCTGACACCTGAACTGCCCGCCCTCTACCCTGCCATGCATGGTGCTGGGCACACAGTAGGCACTCAGCCTCCCCTGTGGGCTGAAAGGAGCTGCGCCCTGGGCTCTGAGTGGAGGCCCTGCCCTGCAGACCCCAGGAGGACAGGCCCTGCCCCCACTGGCTGGCTGACCCTGGAGTGGCCCCCACGTCTGCAGAACAAGGTGTGGGGAGAATCCTCTAAGAAGCTGGTGCCGTGACAGGCATCCATTGGTCACGCCGTGGAGCCGACATGCCCAGAAACCTGTTCTGCACAGGACACCTTCCTGGGACAGGCTCCGGACCCCCAGCCGTGGGCATCTTGGGCTCCTGGGTTTCTCATGATCCGTTCCTCCCCACCCGACTGAAGCATTTTGAACACGCTGGCCCAGGGCAGGGCCCGGCTGGCTTTCGCTCTCTGTTCCACCTGCTTCTCCCGGGTCTGGGATGGAGGTGACATTGGACAGGATGTGACACTGCTAGGACGCTATGGGAGGAGACATTCCAGGCTTTTAGGGAGAGGGGAGCCTCATGCAGGCACCCCGAACTGACGCTAGTCCAGCCCTGGAGTGTCCTCTGGGCCATCATCCTGGCAGCAGTCACTCCTTCCCTGCGGCCTCTGGGCCACTGGTCACTGGCATTCTAGTTGTGGTCACTGTCTTCCAAAGTGAGGCATGGCCACACGCTCGCTGCTGTCTGTGGACCCACTGAGGTCCTGTGCTGCGCTTAGGGAGTTGGGGCTAGCTGGTGGCACCCCGCGGGGACCCTCCTGTACCCAGCTCCCCTGACCGCTCCGTGGCCTCCAGACCCTGCCATTTGGAGAGGCCACAGTGCCCTCTGCTGGCCGCTGGCAGGAACATCTGCTGAGAACTGAGAAGGCGGAGGGAAGTTCTGCCTGGGCCCCGCCCTGCCCCCGCCCCCCCATCCCCACCTCCCTCCCGGGTCCCTCAAACCCTCCTGGAGCGCCCCTTCCAAGTCCCCCCTCTGTTCCCACTGGTCCTTCTACCACACGCCTTTCATCTTTGACTCCCAAATACCACTCCCTCCAGGAAGCCTCCCCTGACTCGCCCAGGGCAAGTCCCCTTCTGCCCTTGCAGCCCCAGTAAGAATATTCTCACAGCTCCTGCCACCCTGCGTGCGCTGTCCTTCCTGTCCACTGCCTCTCCCTGCAGAGGACCGAGCATCCCTGGGGTGGGGACCATGTCCCGTCTGCCCTCAGCCCCGGGGCAGAGCTGCTGGGGCAGGAGCTTGGGCAGGGTGTTCCTGGAGGGATATTAGGGTCAACCTCCTGCAGAGGTGCAGAGCGGGACTGCTGTGTGTGGGCGCCCGAGGACAAGGCCCCCAACGGTACCTAAAACCACGCTCTGAGAGAAGGCTCAGACAACGGACAGGTCTATGGATAAACTGCGATTTCCTCCCATCCAACACCTCGGCTGTGCAGCGGGGTGCAGACCCTTACAGAGCACCCTTCGACTTCACCCTTTTTTGTTTGACACTAATGGGGTCATTGGGGTCATGCTAGTCACGGAATCCTGCTTTTTTTTTTTCCATGAAACATCCATCTTGAGCCTTCTAAGTCGGCACCTGTGGGTCCATGTCCTCTTCCATGGCCGCAAAGTGTCCCCACCCTGGCACTACTGCACTGTGGCCTTGTTGTTTATACCTCAGTGAATCTGGAAAAAAATGCATTTGGCTTGGTGGCTTTTAATTTAATTTTTTTTTTTTTTTTTTTTTTTTTCAGTTGCAAGCAACCTCTCTGCCAACATCCTCCTGCACAATTCTTTGTGCTGCGTGCAATTATTTCTGCAGAATGACTCACAGAAGTGGAATTGCTGGCCCGGGGGCAAATCTGCTTCACTTTTGAATAGATGCGATCAGAATACCCTCAGAGGCGGTGCCAGCCCACCGCACCAGGACCCTGTGGCTGCTCTTTTCCGTTCTTCACAGCACTGGGTGTTACCAGATGCAGGAAGGGTGTCCCAGGAGGTTTGGGAGGTTGTGAGGCAGGAACAGCAGATGGAAGCCAAGGAGGGTTAGCCCTTGACCCTGGACTCAGAGCCCAGGCCCCTCCGCAGGCCCCCGGGGGCAGACAGGCTTGGGAAGCCCAGCCAGACCCCAGAGAAGCTCCCACCTCAATTTGCCTCTGGCCGGTTTCTAGTCCTAGGAGACGCCTGCCAGGCAGTTCTTGGGGAAGCAGCGCATCCCGCTCTTGGTGCCGGAGAAGCCGCGGTGGGGGAGTGAAGGATTCACCTTGATCTTCAGCCGGGGTGGGGGGCAGGAAGCACAGAGCTTCTGTCTTGAAAACACAGGCTCTGGGGCACAGATGTCCCTCGTGAGCTGTCGGGAAAGGTCCTCTGGGCCCAGCGAAGGGCATCTGGGTGCTCGGCTCCTACCCCAGCCCCAACCCCACCCAAAGCAGGACGAAGCCATCTGGAGAATGAAACTGGGAAACAGCTTGTCATGTGTGTAAATATCCAGAGAGCGGGAGAGAGGGCAGAGGCCCTGCCACACTGACCTTTTCCCCGGGAGGGAGGGAGCCTCCCTGGGCGGCTCACCAGGACGTGGGGGCGGGGCGGGTGGGGTGGGGATGCGCCACCACCTGAGTGGGTTTTTGGAGATGTTAATCTTCGAGGAGCCCAGGGAGGACCTTCGGCGGGTTTTGCTTGTTTGTCTGTTTGCTGTGACTCTAGTAGCCCTTACAGGAGGACTTTAAATGACTTACGGGAAAAACAGCCTAGGAATAGGGGAGGCGGGCTGGTGAGGTCAGCCACCAGGCGCTCCTGGGGACTCTCACCCAGGAACCTGAGCGGCCTGGGAAATGCACCTTTCAGAAGGTCAGGGGAGGGCCTGTGGGTGCTGAGAACGGGCCCGAAGGCTCACCGCCCGGAGCCAGGCCAACCTGCACCTCCGAGAACAGAAGTGCCGGTGCTCAAACCCTTCCACACGAAGGCGACGCAGCCCGGGCTTCCCTTCTTCCGAGGAGGGAAGCAGAGCAGAGAGCATCACTCCCATTCACAGAAGGGGACTGATCCCCTCCCAGTGGCGTGGATCCCCTCTTGGCGTCCTGGGAGCCTAGAGCCTCACCTGCCTGCCGACTGCTTCCTAGCCTTCAGGACTCGGCTCAGGGCAGCAGCTTCCAGGGCTGCCCCAGGCTCCGCCCAGAGCCCTCCCCACTTCCCAACCACTCGACGGTTCTCCGCTACGCTCCCCGCCCCCAAGGCTGGGGCTGCGGGCTCAGCTCCCCTCCCCCACCGCCTCATCTCCCAGCCCCGCCCCTCCCACCCAGCAGGTAAGCAGCAGGTGTTTGTGGAATGGGTGGAGAGGGAGAGGAAGCTGAGCAAGCAAGGAATGTCCGCAGTATGCTGCTGGCAGAAGGGAGGAGAGAGCTGCAGCCTGAGCCCCTGCCAGGCAAGGACGAGGTGGGCATCTGAGGGCCCCAGCTCAGGGATCAAGATCAGGGGTCAAGATCAAGGGGTGGGGTGGGGACAGAGGTAGGAAGGAGAATGGGGACCGATCTGGAGCATCTTGGAAGTGCTGGGGGTGGAGGGGACTCTGGTCAGAATTCTAGGGCCGGCTAGGATGGGCCGCCTGTTGGGGCCTCCAGCACTGGGGCAGAAGGACGGGAAGCCTCTTTGCCCCGCAGCATGGAGACCCTGAGCAATTCCCTGGGCGCCCTCTTGTGGCCATTCAAGGCCAAGAAGAGAATCCTGCCTCATCCTCTCCCAGTCAAGGGTGCAGAAAGTGGGGTCAGGACAGAGGGGAAGACTACTGGACTTGGGGACAAGATTCTAGTACTGAAATGCACTGATTCTCCAGGTGTGAAGTCAGAATTAAAGACAGGCAGTTAGGATAGACAGGTGATCCGGCTGAATGGAGGAAATGGAGGAGGCCGGTTTGGATCTGGAAGTGGAGACCGCCCCTGGGAGATTGGAATGTCACTGTCTCCAAAGCCCTTTGATCACCTAGGTTGCCACCTATCCTACCCCTCCCAAGGCTGCAGGCAGGGAGTTGCTAATTAACACTCCTGGGCTACATCCTGCCTGGATGGGCCCTTCCCCCTGCCCATCTGCTTCCCAACCTTTGGCCACCCCACTGCATCTCCTGGGCCTAGTCATGGGAGGGAAGGAGAGAGATAAGGGCGGAGAGGACAGGAGAACAAAGAGAGTCTAAAATGTATAGAAGGGGCAGGGCGCTCTCACTTCTGGAGGTACCACGACACCAGCCACGGCCCCCCTCTCCCTCCCGGGAGAAGTCTGTGTCACTACCTTTAAGTAAAACCTGCTCTATGCGCTTGCCTCGGCTGCTTCTCTACGTTCAAACTTCAACATTTGTGGTATCAGTTGCTCTGAGCAAGCCATTCCCACTCTCAGCCTCAGTCTCCTCATCGGATGAACAAGAAATCAGGTGAGCCGAACGCTTCACAGATGGAAGTGCTGCCTCCAGGACAGCCCTGGGGCCAAGCACGCTGCCCATGCCACCTTAGCCTCCCTGAGGACCCGTGGGAGAAGCTGAGGCTCAGAGAGGTCACGTGGTGAGGTGGGGGCTGGGACTTGAAGACAGGTCTGTGACTCCAGAGCTCTTCTCTGCCCCACTCCCTGGTGCTTCTCATGGTCCCTGAGGTCCCTTATAGGAGTCCCCCATTTGGTGTCTCCTGGAGAAAAGAGATTTACGGCAGACATTGGGGTCCTGGTAGGTAGATAAGACAGCCATTAAAGGGTCAAGACATTCAGACCCGGAGCAACTTCATAGACAAAAAGCAGTCATGGGAGGAGAAGAAACTGTGGCTACCTCGCACCCAATCAGCCATTAAAAAAGGTCCTCTGGGCCAACCAGCCATTTAGGAGTCCAAGAAGGCATGACGGGAACATGTCTTTTAGTCAGCTACCGTGACTAAAGGCCCCCATCAGAACAGTTAGAGGAGAAAAGTTTATTCGAGGGTTCATGGTTTCAGAGGTCTTAGTCCCTAGAAGGCCAGCTCCATTTCTCCGGTGGGGCAGAATATCATGGCGGAAGAGCATGGCATAGGGAAGCAGCTCACACCATGATCAGGAAGCAGAAGGGAGAGAGACTCTGCTCTCCAGACACAAAATATATACCCCATAGCCACGTCCCAATTCCCACCTCCCCCAGCCACACCCCACCACTTCAGTTACCACTCAGATAATCCCTATCAGGAGATTAATTCACTGACTGGGTTAAGATTCACAACCCAATCATTTCTCCTCTGAACCTTCCTGCATTGTCTCCCACGTGAGCTCTTGGGGACACCTCACATCCCAACCATAACACATGCTCAGCAGCAATGCCCTAGGTGTGGAGCATTAACCTCGCACCACTCACACCAAGCTTACTGCTTCCCAGCAGTTCAGAAGCTCTTGAATAGTCATCCATCCAAACACCAACAAACCAACCATCCATCCATCCACCACCTACCCATCCACCTTTCCATCCATCTACCCATCCACCCACCTATCTATCCATCTATCCACCCACCCATTCATCCATCCAACCACCTACCCACCCACCTTTCCATCCATCCATCCATCCATCCATCCATCCATCCATCCATCCATCCGTCGTCTGTCCATCAAACATAACTGATCTCTGAGCTATTGGCACCTTCTTCCCAGGAGTCCCTAATCAGATGTCATGAATCTTAGGAAGGCCAGTCAACACGAGAGTGTCACTTTAGTCATCTATTGCTGCATGTTATTTGGTATCTTGAAACAAGCATTTATTATTTCACCCAGTAGCTGTGGGTCAGGAATCTGCAAGTGGCTGAGCGAGGTAAATCGCTCCAAGTCTCTCAAGAGACTGTGGTTAAGTTTCTGACTGGGACTGAAGGATCTGCTTCCAGGATGGCCCATCACCCAGCTGTTGACAGGAGACCTCAAATCTTCCCTGGCAGTTGGCCTAAGTCCTCTCAGTTCCCCGTCAGTGGTCCTCTCTTTGGAGTGGCTTGTGTGGCGAGCATGGCAGCCAGCTTCCCTCAGAGTGAGAGACACAGAAAAGGGGGCCTGCTGTGCCTGCTGGCCTGGTCTCCAGGTGACACCCTCACTTTTCCTTCTAACAAACAGTAGTGGATTAGGAGAGTCTGTCCATCCAGGCCTGAGGGGATGAGCTCCACCTCTGCAGGGAGGAGCATCAAAGGATTCTGGGTCTGCTTTCCCCTTGTGGCAGGTGCAGAACTGGGACACTGAGGAGCAAGAGGGCGAGGAGCTAGCCCACCTGGTTCCAGGTAGAGGGGGGTCAGGACAGGAAAGCAGCACAGAGGCAACGAAAAAAAGCTGGGTTCTGCCTGCCTAGAGACCCCTCTCTGGGTCTGTCTGCATTTTGTGGAATGAACAAAGACAGCTCAGATGAGCTCAAGGACACTCAGAGGCTGTAGGGGAAGGGGAAGCTCCTTAGGGAGGAAGAGATGGCGCTTGGGAGCCCAGGCAGGGGCATTGGCTGGGGAGAGCTGGTGGCTGGAGGACTAGAAGCAGGGCCTCTGGTGTCTTTGTGGCTGCAGCTGGGTTGGGCAAAGGAGCACCCAGCAGAGAGCTGGTGGTGATGGACAACTCGGGCCATCACTGCAGGGCATGTGGCCCGGCCTTCTGGGCTGGTTGCTGCAGAGACTGGCTCTGCGTTCCTGTCTGGACTGGACAGTGTCCTTCCTTATATTCGAGCTCTCAATATCCTCCTCGGAAGATCAAGGGTGGGCTGGTGGAGCTATCAGCCCTGACGTTGCAGGAATCTGGCTTTCCCACTTGGAAATGTGCCTCAGGAGCTGTGCCGGATGGAAGAGGAACTGGCTGGTCCACGTGGTGACCAAGCTGTAGGTGACAGCTTCCGGACCAAACGGAGCTGAGAGTCAGGGAGGGTCAAATCGCCCCTCGTCCTGTGGGCACGTCCAGGAATCTCCTGGTTCTAGGCGGTGCACAGCAGGCCAGGACTTTTGACTCCAAGTGCTCAGGGTTAAAGGTCACCTGAGCTTGTTCCAGTGCCTGAATCCACATCCCTGTCTTCCCTCCGAGTGGCAGTCCAGGTCCTGCTTGTTTGCATCTAGAGCCAGGGAGCTCACCCTCTGGAGGCACATGGCCTGTCTGCTGTGCTGTGGGAGGGGCCACCAAGACGGCTGGCACTCAGCCTCCAGGCCCTGCCCCACCTATCCTGCCCTGCCTCTGCCCACGAGCAACTTTGCTTCCCATGAGGCTTTGCTTCTGCAAGTTCCCTGGGGAAAATGAGTGGGGATCCAGCCCTTCCCCTGACACAGGAGCAGGGAGCCGTCTTACAAGATGCACACCAGTCTGGAGGAAATGGAAGGAAGCGGGACTGGTCGATTCTGGTGGGGAATCAGGGACTAGGAAATGACTCTAACCATGGGGACCCGTGAGCATAAAAGTGCTCTCCAAAGGGCACATCATTGTCACCACGGCACACTCCTGATAGGCCACAGAGCTCATCTGAAGGTCACTGGGTGGGCTGGCAGGAGCCCCTCTTCCAGGATCCCCCTTCTCAGTGAAGGAGCCACCAACCATCTTGCCCACGCCTGTGGGTTCCTGCACTTACCTCCCTCCTGCCCATCTGATCTGTGACATCTCCTTCCCACGCCTTTCCACCCCAGCAACATCCTGGTGTGTGACGAGGTTGGGGGTCGAGCAACTTGGACATATGTCCTGGTGTCCATGTGGGCTGGCGGTGCTGACGAGCAGAGGGCCCTTTGCTGAACGGCTCAACTCTTCTGGAATCAGGTGGCGGTGTGGCGTCTTGTGTCTACATACACCAAATCGCCGAAAATGCAGAATTTGTGGGGAGGAATTAAAACCAAGCACAGCAGGAGGCAGTGCCCTGGCTCTTCCAGTTACTAGCTGTGCAGCCCTGGACAAGTGACTTCACCTCTCTGTGCCTCAGTCTCCTCATCTGTGAAGTGGGGCTGGTGAGTTGGTGCTGAGGATTCACTTCCGAGGGAGGAGTAGGCCAGGGCCCTCTCTGATGGCTCCTCTCACTGCCCCACCCCATGGACCATCTTCCAGGCTGATCAGACCCAGGGCATCTGGGGGTCCATCTTTGTCTCTGTGGTCTCAGTGAGCCCAGCAGAGTGACCAGAGTTACTCCCATTTCACAGATGAGTCCAGTGCGGCCCCGAGGGGCGAGGGCACCCAGGCAGTGCAGCCACCTGAGGTGTGTGTGGTACCCTGGCAGCTGGCAGCAGGCTCTGAGGGGGGCGGGTCACCTGAGGGGACACATCAGCCAGGGGAGCTCAGCCAGGGTGCTGGGGAGGGAGGCGGCTCCCACATTCAGGGTCATCGCAGCTTACAGCCTACTTGCCCCTAGACGGGACCTCATTGGGGAGCCCAGAAAGGAGTGTCCGAGCGTGAGCAGGCCAGCTGGTCTTCTGCCAGGGTTGCTAATGTCCCTTTCCCATGGCAAGATGGTATATCCAGAGGACTTTTTAAGAAGTGTGTTACAGGCTGTATTTGGGGTGCAACCAGAGTTGTGATCAGAGGTCCAGAAATAAATGTTACACCATGAAGAGGAGGCTCCAGGGTATCACTGGAGGGACAGGTGGCTGGGACGCTCAGAATCTGGGAAGTCAGACAGGACAGTGCCCAACGGGACCCGCCTCCCCTGGAGGGCCAGTGGTGTAGACATTCTGAGTTCTCCCATTGCCCCGATCCTGAGTTTTCCTAACCTGTCCGTCGCCTAAGGAGATCCCATTCCTAGGAGGGGTGTCCGGGCTGTGTGTTGGGGGCAGGTGTGGCCGGGGTGGGGGCAAAGGTCGCCCTGAGGGTGCCCTTGCCATGTGTGGACTGTGTTGCTAATGGCCTCAGAGCGTCCAGCGACTCCAGCCAGCCAGCCATTTCCCTCGGTGTCCGGCTGCCTTGCGCGTCGAGTCCATTACTTATTAAGGAAGAGGGACTCAACTCCCTTGCTACCCTCAGCTCCCTGCGCCCCACAGTGGCCCTGCCCTGGCCCTGAGCCCATGTCACCCCTCCCCCTGGTGCCTGACGCTCTGCCCCGTGTGGTGACGTCTCTCAGGCTGTGCTGTCTCTAGTGCCACCTTTTGCCCCTGAAACCAAGCAGCGAGTTAGAAGGGCCCAGGGTCTGGAGTCGGGAGCGTGGTTTGAACTTCAGCTCCGTCTCTCACTTTCTGTGAGGCTCCTGCACCTTCCTGGGCCTCCGTTTCCTCCTCCTTCCTTCTGCTAGGATTTCTCAGAGTGTCATGAGGATAAAGTGATCAGACCTGTAAGACGGTCCCATGGTCAACGCCTGGCAGGGAGTCAGCTCATTCGTAAATGTCTGTTGACATCGACGTTGAACAGATGACCCCTGGCCTAGGAGGAGGAACGCTGGATCCTGGTCAAAGGGATATATACCTGGATAAGTCATTGCCCTTCTCTGGGGCTCTGTCTCCTGAATTAAAATCACAGTGTTGGGTATCGAAACACCAGGTTTTTCACCCTGTGATTTCACACTGGATTCAGGGACAGAGAGCACAGCTGGCCTCAGCACCCGCCCCCCGGGCAGACATCACTAGTCCATCAGAGCATCCTCAACTCTCAGCCAATCCTGGGCCTCGGAATCTCCCCACGGGCACCTGCCAGCCATCACCAATCAACTCCGAGGTGACAGTTGAGATTAAACTGACTTTTCATTCCTGGCCAGCACCCCAAGTGGGAGGAGAGAGGTGTCGGAGAGGCCCTGGAGGATACGGTCAAGGTGAGAGGCTTGCAGGTTTGGGGGAGAGGTCCAGGGCAGGGGTGCAGATGTGGGGCCATGGTCCACTGGGGAAACTCCACAGGGGCACGATGACATAACTGCCCTGTCCCTTCTGTCACACCAGCCCCTCTTCACAAGGGGTTGGGGGACACACACCCAGGATGGCTTCACCCAGGCAACCTTTAGATCCAGCCCAGCAGAAAGCAGAGATGGGGAGGCACCAACCCATCACCCAGGCGATGTGTCCTCTCCTGCTCACAGTGATCTCTCACCCTGCGGGGACCACGTTAGCTCCACCTTAAGGTGGGGAATCTGAGGCTCAGAGATCCTGGGACTGGAGGGATAATCACAGACACATCGCACAGCCGGGCTCCAGCTTCACGTAGTCCTCACCTGTAAAGTGGGGATAATAGCAATAGCCACCTGGTCAGCAAGGAGTGAGTGCAGATGAATTTTGGGGACATTATCTGGCACTTGGTCAGAGGCTGGTGAGCTATCTGCCAGGCTGCTTGCACTGCTGGCCTATGCACCTAGACATCCCCAGGACCTTGAAGTATGTGCTGCACACAGTAGGTGCTTTGGAATAGCCACTGAGCACTGTCTGCTCCTCAGAAGGGTCCCACACCGCTCTTGTCATTTCACAGAGGGAGATGCTGGAGCTCAGTGAGATTAGGTGACCTGTGCAGAGTCAAAGAGCCAGGCAGCAGTGGCCACTTGCCACCCAGGTGTGCCCACACCTGACTCTCCCAAGCCCTGCCTGGGGGGGGGGCTTGCTCTCCCCATTTTCCTTAATATGCTCCAGTCTTACCTTCTACTGGGTCCCCTAACAGACCCAGTAGCAAAAATGATCAATGACAGGAGAAATAGACGCCCCCAACCCTGCCCAATTGTAGCAGGGAACCTCTACACTGCTTTCTCAGAAATTGACAGAAAACCAGGAAGGAGATGCGCACACTAAACAGCACCATCAACCAGCAGGATCTAATTGACACCCATGGACACCCAGGCCAGGCCATCAACAGCAGAATACATGTTCTAAGTGAACATTTGTAAAAAGAGACTATACTCTAGGTGATTAAAAAAAAATTCAACAAATCTAAAAGAATTTAAATCTCCCGGGCACAGTGGTGCACACCTGTGATCCCAACTACTCAGGAGGCTGAGACAGGAGGATCGCAAGTGAAAGACCATCCTGGGCAACTTGGAGACACCCTGTCTCAAAATGTTAAAAGGGAGGGCACCAGGGTCTGTAGCTCAGTAGTAGAGCACTTGCCTAGCACTTTTGAGCCCTTGATTAGGTCCTCAATACCTCAAAAAATAAATAATAAATTCTTGACCATAATGTAATCAAACTAGAAATTAAAAGATAGCCCAAGAACCTCCAAACACTTGGAAATTAAAACCATTCAGGTCTAAATAATACATGTATCATAGAGGATATCTCAAGGGAAACTTCAAAATAAACTGAGCCAAATGAAAATGTAAACACAACATTGTAAAAATTCTGAGATGCAGCTAAAGCAGTGCTGAGAGGAAATGTCATAGCACTAAACATGCCTACATCAGATGGTTTCAGTGGCACACACCTGTAATCCCAGCAGTTCAGGAGGCTGATGCAGGAGGATTGAGAGTTCAAAGCCAGCCTCAGCAACAGTGAGGTGCTAAGCAACTCAGTGAGACCCTGTCTCTAAATAAAATACAAAAGAGGCTGGGGATGTGGCTCAGTGATTGAGTGCCCCTGAGTTCAATCCCTGGTATCTGCCTCCTCCAAAAAATGCCTACATTCAACAAGAAGGGTCTCAATCAATAATGAAACCCCTACCTCAAGAAACCAGAAAGTAAAGGAAAATAAACCCAAAGCAAAAAGGAGAAAGAAAAGAAAAAAGATGAGGCAGAAATCTAATGAAATAGAAAACAGAAAAACAATGGGAGGAAATGGGAAAGAGCTGTTTCATTGAAACAATCAATGAAATATTGATAAACTTCAAGGAAAACTGACAGAAAAGTCACAGATTAGCAAATCAGAAATGAAATGGATGTCACTATAGGTCTGGCAGACATTAGGTGGGCATTGAGGTGGCCA
>JAJEJO010000685.1:686919-728286 GCA_020662805.1 Glaucomys volans | reverse complement strand
GCCATTTTAATTTTCAATTTAACTTATTCCAATGAATAAGTACCATTGGATTTTCAAGAAGATATCTTGTTCAGGACTGGCTCACAAAAGACTTTGGAATCTGTTTTATACCTACCATCCCACAAGCATAGAGCTGTTATTTAAAGTTACTGTGCACTTTTTTACTGAATCCTACATCAAGAAAGTATATATTTCGTCTTTATCATCCCGAGTTTTGCTCCAGCTTTACTATTGTAGATAAGGAGCTATACAAATTGACATAAAGTTAGCCCACAGTAGCTTTCATATCATGAAAATGGAAGGAAATGCTCCTGCTCTAGGCCTGGATTCTTTGCTGCAATCAAAGCATCATTCCTGTGATGTCCACTGACTGACCACCTCCTAAAAGATGAAGAAGATCATGGAATAGATATTCTTAACGATTTTCCAGGAGCTCTCTGACTCCAAATGAAAGGAATAATAAAAGTGACTTATCTAGTTATAATATTACTAGATTTTTAAGTTCACACTCCAGAGAGTCCTAGTATCCACACATGCCATTTAAAGGTACCCAAATTTTATCCAGTTCAATAATGCATTTACTCATAAGATGGAGAAATGATGACAGTAAGTAAATAGTTTTAAATTAATAGCAACAACTCTTCACATAGCACTTGTCTACACCGCTCAACCCATCATGATTGGTTTTGACCCTATGAGATACAGTTGATGATGATGTAATGATAATAACAATAGCTAGCATTTATTGAAGAGAATATTCTACAGCATGTATTTTCATAACTTTTATTCTCAATTTGCAAATGTAATACATCAGTATAACATTATAGCAGTTGTGTTAGTTCATACAGCAGTTGTGTTGGTTCTGGTTCCGAGATAGGAAAAAAAGACACAGAGCAGCAAAACCAGAACTATAACCAGAAGGAAAGGTCAAGAAACTAGAACAGGCAAAATAACTCCAAACCAGAAGAAGATTACAAGGCTCATGTCGCATCATCCAAAATCTACTGTAAAGCTCCAATGAGCAAGACACTGTCGAATCATCAGAAGGAAACAAATGGATCAATGCAACAGAATGAAGAGGCCAGAAATAGAAAACCACAAGTACAGTCCACTGATTCCTGACAAAGATGCAAAGGCCGCTCAATGGAGAAAGTGACGTCTCCTCCACCAGTAATGCAGGGGCAAGCAGATGCCCACAGCAAACTGGGGCTCCCGTCAATGCCTCACAACGTATGCAAAACTCAACTCAGTGTGGATAATAGGCCTACATGTAAAATGTTGACCCTTCAAATTTTAGAAGAAAGTGTAGGAGAAAATCGGCATGACCTTGAGTCTGGTCTTTTATTTAAAATGCTAATAAGTTGAATGCTACTAAAATTTAAAACTTTGGATCAGTAAAAGATACTTTTTTTTTCTTTTTTTTTTTCTTTTTTTTTGCACCAGGGATCGAACCTAGGGGCACTTTACCACTGAGCCACATTGTTTAGGGACTGTGGCCCTCACTAAGTTGCTGAGGCTGGCTTTGAACTTGTGATCCTCCTGCATCAGCCTCCCTAGCCACTGGGATTACAGGCGTGAGCCATGGACCCAGCTAAAAGATAACACCACAATGAAGAGGCAAGAATGGGAGAAATATTTGCCCGTCACATACCTGATACATAACTTATGTTGAGAATATATAAAAGGTTTTAAAAACTCACCAATAAGAAAACAAAAACAATTAAAAAGGCCAAAGATCTGAACAGATATGTCACCAAAGATTATCAAATACATACAACAAACATTGAAAGATACTTCCCATTATTTATCATTAGAAAATGGAAAATTAAGACCAAAATGATACCCCATTTATGTACATATTCAAATAGCTAACATCCAAACAAAACAAAGCAGAAGAAACTATACCAAATCTAGCAAGGATGCTGCCCAGCAAGATACTTCCATTCATTGCTGGTGACAGCAAAAAATGATGCTGCCACTTTGGAAGGTTGTTTATTATATAAAGTTCAGCATAGTCTCACCATTGATTACAGAAAACATGTTCCCAGGTATTTCCTTAAGTGGAATGAAAGCTTACATTCCCAGAAAACCCTGAATATGGATGTTCATAATAGTTTATTTAACATTGCCCCAAACTAGGCAACGAAGATGCCATTCACCTGGCGAATGGATTAACAAATGGTTACAGTCATGCAACAAGAATACTATTTAGTGAAAAAAGATCTGGCTATTGATTCATATAATATAGATGAATCTTAAGCGAATTTTTCTTAGAAAGTCAGATTCAAAAAGATGTACTTTATTTCATTCCATAAACATTATATCTGGAAAAGGCAAAACTACAGTTATGGAAAAAGATCAGAGGTTGCCAGGGCTTGGGAAGAAAGGGAAAGTTGACTAAGAAGGGGATGTCCAGTGGAATTTTAAGGGTGATGGAATTGTTTGGTGTGGTCCTGAGGTGGTGGACTATATGAATTTGCCAAAACCCATAGAACTGTATATTGGTGCATGCACATTAAAAACTAAATAAAACAGGATGTTGGGGGGAGATCCCAGGATGGAATACAGAGTGCAGCAAATGAATTGAACTGTACTACGAATTTATGAAATAGCCTCATCAGAGGGTGGTGAAGGGGCTGGGGTTGTAGCTCAGCGGTAGAGCACTTGCCTAGCACATGTGAGACACTGAGTTTGATTCTCAGCACCTCATAAGAATTAATGAATAGATAAATAGATAAAGGTATTAAAAATAGAAGGGTGATTTTAAAAAAAAACGAAAAAGCTGGTGCAAGTAACTTTGGAAAAACAGCACATTGACTAGAGCCTGCTGGGCTAAACACAGAAGAAACCACACATGAACACCATATTCTAATTGGGAAATGTAAGTACACATAAAGCCATACTGATATACATAAATTATTGAATGAACAACTAGTGGGAATGAAGGGTCAGATTTTCCTTCCAGAAAATTCCAGACAATGTGGAACAAAGCTTAATTCACCTCTCCCTCTGAGTGGGGTAGGACATGGACGCTATCTTAAAAGGACAGAGTATACACAGTCACTTTTGAGAGGTGGTGCACACCAGCTTGTCATGTGGACAGCAGATGTCCCCAGACATGATGTGACAAGAAGGGCACTCACTTTTTGGTATGGTTTACCATAATCCATAACCACCAACCAATCACAAGAAAAAAATTCAAACTCCAACTGAAGATCGTTATGCAAAATACTTGACATGTACTTAACCTTGAAAATGTACTTCTTAACATTTTCAAGGTTAAGGAAGACAGAAAGGTTGTAAACCATTGCAGACCAGAGGAGGCAGAAAATGCAGAGTAGCAGCCTGGACTGGATCCTGAAACCCACAAGCACAGTGGGGGAAACCAGGGAAATCTGAATGAAGTGCGGGGTGTGGTGCACACTGACGCAGCGCTGTTAGCTTCTCGGTTGTGACAAACGCAGCATGGTCACAGATGCTGACGGTGGGGGAAGCTGGGTGAGGAACTCTTGGTTTTAGTTTCGTTTTTTTCTTTTTTGCTAACAAGCACAACTGTACGTATTCACGGCACACGATGCGATGTTACAGGGTGTCTTTCCAGGGTGGACTGATCACATCCAACCAATTAGCATTTCCGTCTCCTCATCATTTCTGTGTGCTTGGAAACTGTGAGCTCCCTTTTAGTTATCTATAAAATAGGCTGTTGTGCACCATAGTCGCCCTCCCATGCTTAGAACACCAGAACTGGTTCCTCCTGACTGTGATTTGGCCTCCCAATCCCCTTCTACCCCCACCTCCCTTCTCAGCCTCCAGCAATTGCTGTTCTCCCCTCTTCTATTTTAACATCAAGGTTTTAGGAAATTTTTTTTATTATCTCTACAACTTTGCTGTAAATATAAGATCATTCCAAAATTTAAAATTTACATTAAAATACTTTTGAAGATAAGTGGATGATGATACATAATGTGGTGTGGGAGGCAAGAATGGAGGAAAGATGGATTGCATATAGGAAAAAGAGGGGTGGGGAGGACTGGGGGGAAGGAAAAATAACAGAATGAGACAAACATCATCACCCTATGTGCATGTGTGATTACACAAATGGTGTGACTCTACTTTGTGTATAACCAGAGAAACAACAGTTGTACTCCATTCGTGTACAATGAATCAAAATAAATTAAATAAAAAATATATTTTGAAGGTTTTAATTCATTTTCAAGTAAGTTAAAAAATTCACCTATCCATAAGTGCTATTCATTTAACATTTTGATGTTAATTAGCTCAATTTGTGTTTTGCCTTGTCATTTAAATATTTTTTTTAAAAAACTTAGGACTTAAAGCTTTAATAGTTTCCTTAAATTTTATCTTTAATGAAAATGCAAATTTTGTGGACTTAAAATGCAGGTAGCTTATTACTCTGGTTGGAAGACATAAAAATCTTGTTGATATCACTCTTTTAAGGTGAACCCTGATTTAAACATTATACAACGTTTGCATGTTTTGAAATATCACATGGTACCCCACATCTACAACTTTTATTTGTCAATTTAAAAATAAAGTAAAAACCAAATTTAAAAATCTTGATTATAAAGGCAAGAAAAATCCACGGCTTTGCAACTTCCTGCTTCTCTGTATGAGTGCTGAGGCGTCTCGTGCGGAACAGCCCCCAAATGTTCTCAAAGGCAATCACTGACAAGGAGGGTCAAAGTCAAGGAAACAGTGCTCATCTCCCCTGCCTCGCTATGTAATAATGCTTAGATGTGGCCCGCACTAATGAAGGGCGCTAATGGAAATGCATTCAGGTTAATCAACTATTATTAGAAAGGAAAAATAGTTCCAGGAATGCTTCAGAGGAAAGTAAACTAATCAACTTGCAAAGATGCTTTTGGCATAGAAAATTAATTTCCTGGAATCAAACTACATATTAAAGAGAAGCAAATTTGTGTACATGCATGAAGGTGGGGGTGGGTGTCTTGGTGGAAGGTATTCCTCCAGCCGGGCTGAGGGCCAGTTGTCTACAGTGAAAGCTACTCACCAACACAGACTTTTGGGCATTTCACTCCTTTCTGTCTTAATTTTCTTGCTCTCTCCTTGGTACTTCTTGGGACAACCTCCTAAAACTGTTGCATGCACCAAAGTCCTCTCCTTGGGACCTGCTTTGGTGGGGAAACCTTACTGTACCATCCACAGAAGACTCACATATGTGCACTGATAATAAAATTCAGCCAACTTTGCTCTTTAACCGAGATTTAGTCAGACTAAAGCCAGGAAGCTTATTTGTAACTGTAATGGTGCATTTTTTTCAGGATTAGAGGATACAGCATATTTAATTAGCAAATTTGAGAGCTAAAAATATTTAAATATTTAGACAGATAACAGGTAAATTTCCTGCCCCAGGATAGAAAAGGTTAGAGAAAGACCCATCAGCAGAGAGCACTCAGCCACAGCCAGGGTTCTGCTAAGGTGAACTTCTTCACCTAATAGCAAGTGTGGGGCCATCAAGGAATTGCTTTAAATTATAGCCTGGAATTTCATAAAACATACTTAGCTGTAGCTTTCACTGAAGTCCTGAACTAAAAGGCTTAGCCTGACAAGAAAAGCCACCTGAAGTATCTAGCCCTGCCATTCTCCCTGGAGCTGATGGCAGTGGGTCTGTGGTCTTCTCTGCCTCAGAGCACAGTCACCCCTGAGGAGCCACATGTCCCTCTGGCTGGGGTACCCTATGACTCTTGGCAAGAAGGTGTTGGGATGTCTTTTGAGGATCTCGTGAAATTTGAATACAGTGACTAGAGACTTAATAACAATGCAAACTCATTAAACCTCTGGTTCTTTAGAAGGCAAATGAGCTTCTATAAGAAAGAACTGTCTGTTTACAACTTTTGCTATTCAATATATACTCATGGATTCTTATGCTATTATTGTTATTTTATTCATGGATTTTGACCCACTAATCACATAACTTACTTTGGTTTGCTAATTGTCCAAGATTTATCTACTGAAGCTCTGTTAGATTAGCTCTGGTGTAATTTGGACTTGTTCTCATATTTTCATAGAAACTGTGCTTTCTTGCTCAAGATAGCTAAAGCTTATCTTGCCTTTTCCTAACTCCACCGTGGAATGGCCCATTATTTGGGAATCCAGGCTCCTTTTAGTGGAAAACAGCATTTGGAACTAATAAATGGAAATTTAATTATGCAGTTGGAAAAAAGTTATGATTTAGCACTGTATTAGTCAGTTTTGTGTTACTATAACAAAATACCCAAGGATATAAACTTATAAAGAGGAAAGTGTTATTTAGCTCACAGTACTGGAGAATCCAGCCCAAGATTGGTGGGCCCATTACTTGAGGGCACCAAATGGCAATGGCAGAGGGCACATATCAGGGAAAACCATTCACTCACATGATCCAAAACACAGAGCCATCAGAGACTGGGGTCCCACGATACCCTTCAAGGACACACCTCCAATAACCTATGGATTTCCCATAAGGTCTCACTTCCTAAAGGACCCTCATGCTTCCCAATAGTGCCCCCTTACAGACTTAACCTTTAACACTTGGGCCTTTGAGGGAACTCAACATCTAAACTACAGAAGGCAACTCTTGTACTAATAATTGATTTAGGCAAGAATGGTAAAAGAATGCTGAAACCAGAGGGTAGAAAGTTTAATGAGGAACATGATTTTAAATACAGGCTCAAAGTAATCTCACCATGAAAAGCTTATTATTTATAATGGAAAAAAAATAGCAACCTTAAAGTGAAGAGATGTGGTAGAAACCATCTCAACCAAGTGACCAAAATTAACTTTACCCATGATGACTCAAGATGACATCATGCACCTCCGGCCACAATGCACTAAGGACACACTATCACTTATACGACGGTCCTGCAAAAAGTTACATAATCTAAGTCCAATAATGAGAAGATTAGACAAACCCAAATCTGTGATTCTACAAAATCGCTGATCTGGACTCTTAAAATGTGCCAAGGTCTTGAAAGATATGAAAACTAAGGAAGTGCTTCAGAGTAAAGCAGACAAGACAGAGTAACCAATCCAGTGCATGATTGGAACTTGGGCCCCATTTTTTTTTTCCATAGAACATTTCAATGATACAGTGGTTGAAATTAGCATGGAAAGTTATAAATTAGACATGAGGATGTTCTGAATGTAATTTTATCACTTTCATAAGCATTCTGTGGTTTCATAGCTAGCATATACTCAAGCACTCTGGTAGAGGATTGTGTCTGCAACTCACTCTCCAATGATTTGGGGAAAGTAGGTGATATGGGTGTGCTTCTGTCTGCACTCTCCCACAGGCAGGGGTAGAAAGAGGGAGAGAGAACAGGGATTACTGAGCGAATGGCACCTGGAAGAATCTTAAAATACTTTTGCAACTTTTCTGTAAATTTGGAGTTATTTCAGAATAAATTTCAAAAATTAAGTAATACAGTGGGTTTGGAGACTGCATTCAGGGTCAAGAATCCTTCCGAAAGGCCCAAGAACCTGGTCTGAAAAAAAAAGTCTCAGAGAACAATCTAACTTGATATCTAACTGAAATAACCTCCAGGGCAAGTCTCGGGCAAAGATTTGAACAGGGAAGTGTGCCTGCCAATCTGCAACCAGCAGTAACTCCGCCCCCTCCAGGCAAATCCCAGGGATCATGTCCCTGGCCCTGTCAGTCACTGGTCGTATGCCTTTCCCTTTAAATCAAACTCCTTGCTGGAAAACGATTTCATGCTATTCAGGTTCCTCGTCCGTCTCATCACCTTAGAATGTATCTAAATGAGATTTTCATGCAAAAATAAAAGGCTCTTGAATCATTTGTTAGAGGGTGAGCTGGGAGTTAGTGATTTATAATTGCAGTCCATAAAGTATTTTTATTCACAGCGTACAAGTAATTCTCTCAGCCTTAATAATTTTGTGGGAGTCTGATAAGTCCCAGGGATAAATAGCTGATAGTCCTCTGCGGCAAGAATTGATGCAGGGACCCAGACTGGGCCTAACAAGGATGCATCCAAATTAATAAGCTATGATTAGCAGGGAAAAGAGCTTCAGAAATGTTTCAGAGGAAAATAAACTGATCAACCTGTAAACATGCTTTTGGCACAGAAACTTAATTTCCTGTCTTAAAGAGAAGCAGGTTCTTTCAGCACAGAAGACAAAATTGGTTTTTTGAGTTATGAGATTTTTTTATTTTTTATTTTTTGGCAGTGCTGGGGTTTGAACCCAGGGCCTTGTACTTGTGAGGCAAGCACTCTACCAACTGAGCTATATCCCTAGCCTGGTTTTTTTAGTTAAATGTATTCTTTGTTTCTAAAAATATTGGTGATATTTCTTATTAATAGTCATGATGAAAAATTTCACAGTGGTTGGTTATTGCTGCTGATGCCGGGTGGATGGATGGGGCGTTCCATGGTGGGACAGGAGAAGCTGTTAGGACATTTGCACCATTTTAGTGCATTTTGGCCTCATTCATGTTGGTGTTAGCCCTCCGCTGGCTTCTGCATGGGGCATGCCAGCTTCTTCACTCGCCATGATTCTAAGAAAAGGAAGCTGCACTGAAATGTTCCGGGGTGGTGGGAAGGATTGCTGCCTTAGGAGGCATAAGCCACGCATTCAGGGACACTCAGCAGCCGCCCTGTCCCCTGGCAAGAGGGAACCTCACACTCACCTTCTGAACTGTGAATCCCCTAGGGGAACTGTACACAGTGGTTCTTACCTGGAACTCTGGGAAAATAGCCCTTTGAAACCATTTTCTCTGGAACATACTTATCTCTTACCACTTCACTTTTTATTCTCCTCTCTCTGTCACCTAACTCAATTCTTATAAATACCAAAATTTTCCTGTTTCTTTTCTCTGTCTTCACCTCTTACCCATTCTGTTCCAGTAGCTGTTAAAGCTGTTTTTTCACCCTTGAAAACAATCCAAAATAGAACTGATTTACTTACATGTTTTCTTATTGGTTACAATAAAGAGATTGATGTGCACACTGGCATCTTACTGGATAACTTTATTAATAGTGATATTTGAATCAATAAAGTGTTAGTATTAATAGCATTCTTAGTAGTTGTTATCAGGTAGAAATAGAAGCATGCTATTAAAATTCACTTACTCTTTCAAAAAATGCCATTGCCTATTTAAAGAGAGAAACGGTATTTCCCATCTCAATGAGTCTGGGTTAAAACACATTTCAGGAAATTGGCATCATGCATACTTTGCTGTTTCAAATCTGGCTCCATAAGGGCCCTTCAGGGTATTTGCAGGTCTGCAAACAGGTGTGAGTCACAGGTAATCTGTTACTGCTCTTCAGAAGGCTGTGAAGAAGAGGAAGGGCCTCCATGGTGGTGGCCAGAAATGGGGGAGGGACTGATTTTATTTCTCCGAGAATACTTCACAGTCTTTAGAAAAAAATTTCGATTGTCAGTCTGGGGGAGGTTGCTCTTAGCATCTAGTGGGTAAAGGCCAGGATGCTGGAAAATACCTTACAAGGCACAGGACAGCCCCCCACAATGAAGGATTATCAAGCCCAAGATGTTAAAAGAATAGAAATTGAGAAGCTCTGCTGTAAGGAACCTTAAGATGGAAGGATCCGTGAACTCTTCTTGTAATGCAGAATCCAAATACTGCAGGTTGAGGGAATTATATACAAAGAAACAACATGCAGCCAGAGGCTCTAATTCTCCCCACTAGTCCCAATGATTTTTTGAAACAACCCAGCAAAAATTGGCATAGGTAAAGCTGTAACCACAGGCCATTTGCTCATGCTGATGATATTTAGGCATGTTATATTTAAGCAAAGCCCAGGTATCCGCAGAGGACCACAGATACCATATTCTAAGAGCTTTACGAATACGTGAGGACCTGTGCTGCTCTCTGAGATTACTCTGGGAGCAACTCACTGGCCTCCTGAGATGAACCTACATACAAAATCTCAGGACAGCCGTGCTGGTAAAGGGATGTTTGGAAAAACTCCCAATAATAAAAGCTTTATACCTAAGTGGAAAATAAAAGCTTTTCTTTCATGAATAGAGACATCTCACTTGTACTTCACTTCTTGTTCCCAAAGCCACAGAAGAACAGTTCACATTCATGCTGAAGCCGACTGGAGAACTATCGGGCATTGTTCTGTGAAGCACTCCAGGTATCCTGTTGGCTGTTGACCAACTATTTAACAGACTGTAGCATTCACCGCGCTGGTGTGACAAGCAAGCTCGGGCATGTTTTTGTTTGTATTCATGTTATTTGAATAAGATTCAACCACTGTCACTTTCATTAATTAATGTGAGACTCATTAGTCTTCGTGTTATTATTAGAAGCGTTCCCTTTCTGATACTCTCAGACAATGTGCTGTCTCGGCACGCCGCCTGTTTCTGATCACAGCAGATGACATGGGGAGAAAGAAGCTGCAGTACCAGGCTCCTGGAGGGACCCGACCTCTCCTCCAAGTGCATCTGACAATTTACCCCTCCCCGATTCTTAGATCCTTTCTCAGTAACCACTGGGGAATCCCCAAGAAGTGATCTTAGCCCAGGTGGGAAGCACAGGAAGAGCCCACTCTACAGAAACTGGGATGGCGTCATTGATGGAGGCGTTTAAGACCCTGGAAGACAGGGTTGCAGACATCATGGTGTATCATAAGAACACGAATCTTAACTACGTGGGCTCATGATTTCGTAGTTAAAATGACAGGCAAGGCCCAATTCTCCCTCTGTTCTTGTTTAAGTCAGCATTTTCATTCCTTCCACCAAAAGACCTGACAAGAACAATTTTGGAGAAGGAGAATTTTATATGGGGCTCATGGTTTCAGAGGTCTCAGTCCATAGATGGCCCACTCCATGGCTCTGACCCAAGGTGAGGCAGGACACCCTGGCTGAAGTATGTGGAGGAGGAGAGCAGCTGAGGACATGGCACCAGGAGGCAGAGAAAGCTCTGCTCCCCAGGGACATGTCCCCAGTGACCCACCTCCTCCAGCCACACCCTACCTGCCTAGAGTTACCACTCAGTTTAATCCCATCAGGAGACAAATGCACTGAGTAGGTTAATCTCTCACCATCCAGTCACCTCTAAACTTGCTTGCAGTGTCTCATGCACGAGCTTTTGTGGGAACACCTCATATGTAAACCATAATAGTTCTCAAAGCAACATGAGAAATAGGTCACATTACTTATTGAGCTAAAAAACAACTTGCCGCTTAATTTTGGAATTAAAAATCTATCCAATCTAAGTAACTTAGTGCCACCCAGGGTAATTAATAGTCAAAACAGCAAACTCCTATCCAGTGTTAACAACTGCTCCTCCCTTGCACCTCAGCCCTCCTTTAGGCTTGGAAATTTACAAAGTCAGGAGCCTGTTCAGCTTCTCCCTCGTCTGACCCCAAGCTCAGTTCTAAATCTTAGCTCCGTTCATTGAGTTGTATTTCCATCCCTCTGGGGCAAGGCACGCAGAGTTGAGGAGGAAGACACCTGTGCCGAGTTGAAAGAGAGACGTTTATCTCCAGTGATCTGCAGTCATAAGTCCCAGTAGGGGATCCACCAGATGCCCACAGAATTTCCCAAAACATAGAGTCACTTTTGGACACCTACCATGTCCAGGTGGCACAAATGGCTAACCACAGCTGTACCAAGCTGCTGAGACTATGCCCTTTCCTCCTTACTCCCTCATCTCCTCCTCCAAAGCCAGAGGGGTGCAGAACCACATCTCGGAAGGATTCACGTCACCATGCTGACCTTTTACTGGACTCTAGGTTCCACAACTGGAACAGGTCCAAGGTGGGGGAAAGATTTATCTGGAAAGTCATTTGAAAGTCTTGCTTAATATTCTGCACTAAACTGGAGTTGTGTGATTATTGAATCAGGCTGAAGTTTTAATCCCCAAACAAGGGAGCTTTGTTCATCATCCGAGAAGACAGACCTGCCTAGGAGTTCATCCAGGGGCAGATAAAAAACTTACCCACAGAGAGCGCAGAGGGGCTGAAGATGCACTTTATGCGCCAACTCTACAGAGTCCAACTTACTCAATGAGCCTGTTACACCTTGATTGCATTTTTGGTGGGGTGCCTGACAACCCAAAGGGAAGGCACTCTCCCACCTTCATTTGCATTCAACCATCAATGTCTCCCCAAACACTTTTTCAAAGGAAAACTCTTTATCTGTCTTTAGAATACCTTGGGAACATTCAAATCTAGAATTAAAACTCCGTGGACCAAGTGGGTAAACAACATCTGAGCCCAGAATTGTAATGTTAAAGGTTCACTATACGTTCACCCTGGTTTAACCATAATTATTACAGCAATTAGGCTAAATATAAACTAAGAAATCAGTGAGGAAACTGAAGCTTAAATAAAGACAGACACCCTCCAGGCCACAAACAGGGGTTGTCTCTGTTCACAGAGTCTTGCTTCTGTCTTTCTCTGGCCTTCATCTGCGCCTTTTAACTCTTCATTTTTATTTATTAATTGTTTGCTTATGAGGAAAGTTTGACCTAGACTAAACTGGGGAAGTAGAAGGAAACTACATACATCCAACAGAACAATTCCCCTGCCTGGATGCAAAAACAATTACATGGATACATACTTGCATGTTTCCTTCCTCACTGTTCTGACAACTGGTATTTTCAACACATTGCATTGGCAGATGTCCAATAGGGAGTGTGACATGTTGACATACACAGCCAAAGGAAACCTCTCCATGCAAACCTCACAGAGCATTTGTGCTCAGTCCACTTGTTAAGCAGCAGAATGCATTAGGGCTGCCATTTTGGACATGGTACCTAATGATCACTTCTGTTCTGGGTACGCTATGCCTCTTGCCAAATTAGACTTATTTAGTGCCAAGTGAATAGGTATTGCCAATTTCTTGCTCACCCTGGAAAATTGTAGGATTTTTTTTTTTCTGATGAAAGAAAGTAATGGTAAGCAGAATTGTAAGCACCTGCATCCCATTCTTGGCCTGTCTCTCACCTTGAGAACCATTTTGGTTGGCCCACAATGCCTGTGGGTACTTCAAGGACCAGGGGCTCAATGGACATTATAATATTCATCCTACCTGCTGTTTTTGGAAAAAAAATTAATATACAGCCCACTTAGAGGAGAAATAATTTCTTTCAAATAATTGAACATCTGGGGATTTTAGTGGATCATTTGGTACCTCTAACATCTTCAAATAGAATGCCTTCTCCCAGTTCATTACTGAAATAATAGGCACAGCAATTTATAAAGTGATAACAGAGCAGCTATTCTGCTTGCAGACAGAATCTTTGGATAAATAAATAGACCTGAGTCAAGTACAGTGTCAGTCTTCCTACTCTTTTGTACCGTAAGCCATTGATCTCTTGGTCATCTTTAAATTTTCATGTATTTGGATCAGGGCCATTTGGTTCAGGTAGCCTTGTTAAAAAGGGATTTGCAGGTCTTTGCAGTGTTACAGCCCTGCCAAGTTAGAATAACTCAAGACAAGGTCAATGTCTAGGACTCTCTTGTATTAAATCAGCAAGTAAGCTTATATGCATTGCAGATTCCTTGCCCATGAGATCTCTTGTCTAAAACAATCTGCTGAAAGGTGATAGGGTTGAAGCATGGGCTAGACAGCATGCATACGGCAGAGAGTTTGTAATATTCTAAGTGGCAACGACTGTGTCCCCCTGGGTCAAGATAGGAACAGTATTGGTAAATCAGTAGTTTAATCCATCTGAGACAAGACTATTTATCAAAACTCTTTCTTATTAAACAGAATTGTGCTCAACAAAATTCCTCCCTGCCTTGGTTGGCAGGAGCCACCTTGTGTCATATGGTGGGTCCTATCCATACTAAAACAGTAATCAACAGCTACAAACTCCGTGTATTTCTGCTCCGACAGACGGTTTGCTAAACAGACCAAGTGTTTCCCTTATGCTTAGGCACATGGCTATTAAGTAAATTCTGACAAATTGAATTGTAATTATGGAAGATTTGGAGAGTAGTGACATTAGTCAAATATTAAGTCATAATTGAAATGACTCAATCACAAGCAATATGCAGAAAATTTGCTGAAATCTCTAATGGATCATTGTAATCTTAAGAAATGTCTTTATATGATAGTTACTCAAATATAGGGAGAGAGATTTTTCTACAGTGCTGAAACCTATCTAGCAATTTCCAAAAATGTAAAACAAAGACTTGAGGCTCTGGTTCTAAGATGTTCTATGAGCCTTCTATAAAAAAGTTGAGAAATACTAACATTAGTTTGACTGTATTAGATACCCGACCTGAACTTCTGTGTTCTTTACTTTAAGCAATGAAAAAGAACTCCAGTGATCTAGCAAAGAATATCCCCCTGGGTGGTTTTAAGTCAGAAGAGTGAGTGCCACCCAGGGTTCTCAGCGGAAGGCCAGCCTTGCGCCCACGCATGTCTTCTGCCCCCTGTGCTCGTGGCTGGGAGGGATGAACATGACAGAGGAATGGAACTTTTGAGCCTTCTCTGAGGTGTCATTCTGCAGAGGGAAAAGTAGCCATAGCCACCCCTGGAGTTCTACTTCTGTGCCAATTATGCCCTCCATTCACCATCTTGTCCTTCCAACTTCCACCCATGATACAGGAAGACATAACTTGTAGAAAACGGGGAAGGTGAAACTGACTGCTCATGCCAGCTGGGTTAGTTTGTGCATTTGCTGGTAGTCATTTGGTTCAAGAATCAGAAAGGCATGATTTTGTAAATATTTCTATGAAAAAAGACATAGATGATGGATACAAGTTCTTTAAAAATGGAGGTATTAGACATTTAAGGCTGGACATAGACTCAGGTGGTGGCCAGGTGAGAACTCAGCTTCTTTCTCCATTTTGGTGGGATCTTACCTACTTAGAATCAGCAGCTGAGGAACGTGGAGACAAAGGAAAACGCTCTGTCCAAAGATATGCTGCACCTGGTCCTACATTGGGTATCTTGTCACTTACGGGAAGTTCTGTATCTTTGGCTCAATAAGACAAGTCTCTTTAGCATTTTATACCTGTGTTTATATTTGTGGCGACTGTTGTCTCTTCCAGCCAATCCATAAACCACTTGCTTTGTTAAAAGACTTAAACTAAACAGGAAGGAAGAAAACAAGACAAAGGGACTCGTGGGTCCTTGGATGACAGGTGTGAAAGACAGAAGAGATGCGATCTTGGTGACTATTGTGACATTGCTTGAATGGCATCATTCTGAGAATATGTCTTAGCAATACCTGGAGCTATTTGCTGCCTCCAGAAATCACTGCCCGGGTCCACTGGCAGGGGCCCTTTCACGGAGCAGCCGTGGGTTTGATTAATTGTGCTCTAGGGGAGCTCTGTGTACAACACGAGAGTCAAACTGAATTTCTCAGCAGATGTGATGGGCATTATGACCTTCAACTATGTGTGTCCTGGGGCAGACCTGGACTCAGTTGAGGAGCCATCTGGAGGAGGCTCCATTGGTAAGATATAATTTGAGATTTTCCAGACTTTGCAATGCATGTTAGAACAGAGCTGGGATCAAAGGAAGAAGGCTGTTATTTATTCAGACCTCACTGTTAGTATCAGATATTCTAGCAGTGAATGCTTGCCTGTGCCCCATTCTGGTTGCTTCTACATCCTTCTGCATCCCGAGATCCAATTAGAGCATTCCAGCAGTCCCCGAGCATCAGTGTCTGAGCAAACCCTCTACACTGTCAAGAGCTTTCAAATCTCCAGATAGAATAAATGGACAATTTCCAATTTCCTCCTTTTTCTGATAATAAAACAAGCAAAGGTATCAATGGTCATTCTCCAGTTTAGTAATCAAATTCATAATTATTCATCTTCCATTCATATAGTGATTTACAACTTACAGGTAGATAGCATTATCTTTTTTTTTTTTTGGTACCAAGGTTGGAACTCAGAGGCACTCAACCACTGAGCCACATCCCAGCCCTATTTCGTGAGGGTCTCACTGAGTTGCTTAGTGCCTTGCCATTGCTGAGGCTGGCTTTAAACTCGAGATCCTCCTGCCTCAGCTTCCTGAGCAGCTTGGTGTGCACCACCATGCCTGACAAAGACTCAAGACAGAATCAAGAGCTCGAAGGACAGAGCAAGAACCACAAAGACTACTCTGGACTGGAAATACAGTCAAGGCTCTTCCCCTGAGTTTGCCTGCATGGATTTAAAACAGGTGTTCTGGTTTAGATATGAAATGTCCCTCTAAGGCCCACAGCAAGAAACCCAGCCTTTGTCAACTTCTAGCTAGACTCTGGCTAGACTGTGCTGAAGACTTAGTCCCTAGCTGGGCACTATTGGGAAGTGCTGAAATCTTTAGGAGGTGGGGCCTCGTGGAAAGAAATTAAGTCACTAGTGACATTCCCTTGCAGGAAGTAATAGGACCTGCCCCCTTCTTTCTCACTTTTTACACCCCAGTCACCATGAGGTAAGAGGCCTCCTCTGCCAGGCACTCCCACCACGATGCTCTGCCTTGCCATAGGTCCAAAGCAGGACAGCCAAGTGACTAAGGACTAAAATAAAACCATGAACCAAAATAAATGTTTTCTCCTCCCGAAAAATAAAATCTATGAAGTGGATATTGTTGTCCCTACATTATGAATAAGGCCAGCAAAACATGGACTAAGATCTAGGAAATACGGGGCTTGAAGCTCTTCCAACTCTCTACAACTGCCTGTCACACTTAAGACACCATTAGTTTATTTCCAAGTACCTTAGCACCCTGGCTTAGCAACAACATGATGATAAGCTGAAGTTTCCTGGGGAAATGGTATTGTCCCAGATTGCCTAGATTCCTTCTACTCTGGGTCAGCATTTGCTCAGGTAACACAAATAAATCCATTTTATCAGTACCTAAACAAGACATAATGTTTTTTTTTTAAAAAAAAATGGGGAAAAAAATTATGCATACAATGTGCAAGAGCTGATCCAACCTCTACATTGGTAGCAGCTACAGAAAAGATGGGATCACTTCTGTGAGAACATGGACCTGTCTCTAAGCGCCTCTCTCCCCATTATTTATGAACACAGCGATTCATTCCTGGGTCCCTCATTGGCCACACTTCTGTCAAGTGCTGTGCTGAGGGCTAAGGTCTAACAGCGAAGAGGACAGTTCCTGCAATCAAGGGCCTGCTGTCCAGTAACCAGGCAGCTGGGCAGAGCGAGGTGGCCTCATGCACAATGGGCACAACGCTAGGACTCAATACAGAGACAGGCCTGTCTCTGTGCAAGGCCTGAGGGCCAAGGACGAAAAGCCCCAGAAGGAAGCCACTGAGCTGAGACGGAAAGGGCCGTGGTCAGCAGTGTGCGTGGGGTGGGGAGTGGGGAGCTGAGCCTTGTTCAGCCTGGGGGGCTCCGAGGCCCCGCATACTTCTGGCTTCAGGCCAGCTTTTACCACTAGGTTTTTATTTCCATTTTCCAAACTAGGAAAGGCATGCCTGGAGAACTTGAGAGACTTACCCAAGGTCACATAGCTATAAAGTAAGAGATCCAAGAACTAATACCGAGTCTGTGCCACTGTGGTTTCAGAGAACAAAGGCGCCGGACTGCAAGTCAGGCCGCTGGAATTCTGCTCTGTCACCAAGTCCCTGTGTGGCCTTCAACAGGTCACTGCAGAGCTATGCTCTGCTTCCCTTATCTGCAAAAGGAAGGGATTTAAACCAGATGACCTCCAAGGTTTCCTGAGTGTGCCGGCTAATGCATTTAACTCTTGCCTGCTCAGACCTCTTTCAAGTTCAAGAAATTCCTGAAAAATAAAGAGCAACTGCTAGGGATGATTTACTGTGATTTATTTGTTCTAAAGGCCTGTGACAGCGTCATTTCTCTCATGTGCGTATGTGGAAGGGACAATATCTCTCTAAAGCCTGATAAATATTTGGAATGCTAAAACAGTTTTGGACTAATATCTCCTTTATGTTAACAATTGTGCCAGGACTGCAATTTCATATTGTTCCATTGTCATCTTTTGACTTGAAGTACTGAATTAAGAACCAGATCTACGAAGGAAATTTTTGTGACTGCATTCTTTTTTTTTTCTTTTTGTACCAGGGATTGAACCCAGGGGCACTCCACCACGGAGCCACATCCCCGGCTCTATTTTCTTTTTTCTTTAGAGACAGGGTCTCACTGAATTGCTTAGCACCTCGCCATTGCTGAGGCTGACTTTGAACTCATGATCCTCCTGCCTCAGCCTCCCAAACTGCTGGGGTTACAGGCGTGCACCACTGTGCCCAGCTGCATTTTATGATTTTTTAAGTTTATCTTTTTGGTTATTGTGTAACCTGTGGGAAAGTCAATACTCTAAGTGTAGTGGGACACTTACATGACGAACTACAACTGGCCAAAAAACATATGAAAGATGCTCAACATCTATAGGTGTTAGGGAAATGCAAGTCAAAAACAATTAAGATTTCATGTTACCCCAGTCAGAGTGGCTATTACCTTAAGAAAACAAAAAATGAGAAATGCTGGCAAGGATGCAGAGAAAAAGCAGCCCTCAGACACTGTTGCTCAGAATCTAAATGAGTCCATTCACTGTGGAAAACAGGAGGCAGGCTCCTAAAAGCCAAAAATAGAACCCCCATCTGATCCAACTGTACTGCTCCTGGGTAGGTACCTGAAGGGAAGGAAGTCAGCATACAAAGTCCCCAGCCTGCCCCCGGATACTGCAGCACTATCCCCAATAGCTAAGACACAGAAGCAGCCCAGGTGCCCAACGACGAGTGGATAAAATAATAATAATGTGAGATACACACAGACTCACCCGGAATGAAGCGTTATTCAGTCATAAAGAAGAATGAAATAATGTCATTTGCAAAAAAATAGCCGGAACTGGAGGATATCATATTCAACCAAATAAGTCAGACACAGAAACACAAATATTGCACGTTTTATTTCACATGTAGAAATTTTTTTTAAAAAAGTAACCAGAAACTCGAAGAGTGACTAAGGAAATGGGAGGGGTCGGGGCAGCAGGTGGGGGAGTGCACATGATCAAAGTCTGAGGGACGAGAATGGAAATGTCACTGAAACCCGTTCATTTGTACACTTAATGTGTGCTGATGATTACAGTAGAAATAGTAAAGTTAATGACACTGTTTTGTAGAAAAACATCCTTAAGTTTCCTCAAGAAAAACTCACCCGGAATGAAGGAAAGAAATTATTTAAACACACAAAAATGAAAGAAGGCAGAAAACAGACTGACCTAGAATTCTTGTGAAATGCTGAATTTTCAGGATTGTATTAGAGATACATTTTCAAGGCTAAAATCTTGATAGCAAAATACTTCTTAATGATCACAAGCATTTCCACCAGCGTTTCCAATTTTTATTTTTCTTATCGTCTGCTTTAGAGATGTTCACTTGGGATCTCTCTTGGTGTTAAAAAAATATTTACAGTGATCTATATATCTCTATAGCAATTTTCCTGCTCTGATATTTGGAATATTTTTCATATGTATTATTGCATTTTGACCTTACACCACCATGTGATTTAGGTAATTACTTTCCTAAGGTTGTTACAACAAATTATCACAAACTAGGTGGCTTAAAACATCATAAAGGTACAATCTCACAGTTCTAGAGGCTGGAAGTCACAAGCGGGCATCGGCAGGGCTGTGCTGCTCCTGAGCCTTGGCTGGAATCCCTCCTCACCTCCGCCGGCTACTGCTGGTGCCGTCAAGCTGTGCTGTTCCCTAGTTGGCTACTGCATTGGTCCAACCTCTGCCTTGGTTGTTCTACAGCAATCTCTCTGTGTGCCTGTGTCCAAATCTCCCTCATAGGCAGCTTTGCTGTGCTAATTTCCATTTTATAGAGAAGTGAATGAAGACACAGAGTACCTAAGTGGCTTCTCTAAGGTCATACGCACAGTTACCAGGAGAATGGAGACAGAAGACCCTGTGTCCTAACTCATAAACCAGTCGTACTCCATCAAAGGAACATTGAAGGCTACCAGAACATCTCATGGTTTGCCTGGAATCAGAACTTAGATCACCCAATTATGTGAAGAGGTGTCTTACTTCTAGAGCACACTGCTTGAGCATGGGTACAGGCTACGTCACCATTTATAAAAACCAAATCCAATTGCCTTTGGGTATAATGATATAATATTATATAATTTTGATGGGGGAAAATACATTTCCTTTCTTTCTTTTTTTTTTTTTTTTTTTGTGTGTGTGTGGTGCTGGGGATTGAACCCAGGGTCTTGTGCTTACAAGGCAAATGCTCTACCAACTGAGCTAGATCCCCAGCCCTACATTTCCTTTCTAAAACACATTTTATAGCATCTTCTTCCAGCCAACTTGAGTGTAAAAATAATAGAGCATTCTTTAACCAACTCCATTCATAACCCCAAACATTCTTTGGCTGCCGTGAATGGTGTGGAAGTAAACCCGAAATATTCTGTGGTATCTGTGGAACATGCTGGAACCTTTCTGTTGGGTTCACATGCCAAGAAACACTTCATCTGGGGTCACAGGATAAAAGGGACAAATTAAAACACGGATCTGGCAAGTACCAGTGTAGATGTCCCAAAGAAACTGTGCTTTCTCCCTTTCCTCGGATCTCCCTTTACCCGTTGCATGCCCTAGCTAGATGGGTCTTCTTCACATATGATCAAGCTTCTCCACTCTGGGATCTCACATGCTTACCACAGTGTCCATGAAAAGCAGCTGTGAGTCAGGATGGGAGACATATATTCAACCACTGCCTGGGCTCTCCTCTTGAATCCCTGATTGTTTTTCATTAGAGTCTGCGAGGAATTCCCCTGGAGCCTTTGCTCATGGCCAGCTGACGGTTTGTGGAATGAATGATTGGATGGTGTGAAGCTCCAGCGTGATTCCTGACGGGCTCTCCCGGAGCTACAGGCAAGCAGACAGAGACCCAGTGAGAAGACTCAGGGCAAAGAGCAGTGAAGCCAATAAAAAATTCAAACTGTGCATATTGATTTTGTGCGTTGCTGGCGAAGCTGAACCCGTTGGCTTTGGGGATGCCTTGTAAGCTGCACCTAATCGTGATAAATAGCCTTCATTGCTTCCATTTATGAATGAGCAGTGGCTCCACACTGGGAGCTATTGCAGTTCAGGGAATGCAGTGCTGAATGAGGCAGACAAAGTCCCACCCTTCATCTTGGGGCATTTTCCATTCCAAGGCCATATCATCAGGGCCAAAATTGACATATGAGCCCCTCAATTAAAATTTTAAAAAATGGATCCAAATGCCTTTGATTCACATGACTTAAAAGGTTTTTAAATAGGGTAAACAAAAGCATGGCTTTCAAGTTACTAACACAGTTTTGTTTCTAGGTGATCAAAAAATATGATAAAAATGTTAATTTTATAAACTGTCTAAAATCCATGGTTTCTAGATTTTTCTTCAACAGGAAGAAATAACTGATGCTGCCCAATACACTTCTCTGATATCTTGTTTTTTTTAAAAAATAACTATATTAGATTTGATATATATGGGATTGATCATGGATGTGTTTGTTAGAGACATCTGATTGGTTTAGAGAGTTAAAATGCTAACTGTTAAATATAACATCAAGTATTCTTAACTCCTTAAATTTCATAGGGTAACATACTTAAAACATTATTGGTGTTTTCATAAATGGTAAATAAAAAAGAAGGTTTAAAATTATTCTGTGTCATCACTGAAAACAAGGTTACTAAAAAGTCTCAACAGACTTGACTCCATGGAAATGTTATGGGCCAGGCTATATGGGCAATGACTAAACAGACTCCATTTAACTTTGAGACTGCATGTTATGTAGGAAATGCTTCTCCGGTGGGAACACCCAGCCTCTGTACCCATCATCAGTTACTTAGCATAGCAAGTTTGGCAACACAAAATGCCAATTCTTATATAATGAAGAATTACATAATTATATATCTCTTTTCGATTTCTATTTTTCCTAAACAATGTACCAGTCAACAGTGACGTCAGCAGCGATTGTCTAGATGTTAGTAACCATTCTTTAGTTTGCACCTAAGTAAGGTCATTTTGACCCACTTCCCCCTCTGCTAGTGATTTCAGATCTCGTGATGTTAGTTTGTGATTTTGAATCATAGCAACAGACCCTGTGACTGATGCACTGACTGATGGTATAAGAACCCCTACAACCCTGTGGTCGGGGCTGTTCTCCCAATAGCCATTTTTGGGGCCTTGTGTGAGACAGTCAGCCAGCCGGCTAATAAAGACTCTCAGATTTGGACTTCTCAGTGGTGATGGGTCTGAACACCCACACCAATCTACAGGAAGCTGAGATAGAGAGGTGACGCACTGGGACCCAGCAACCTGGCTCCACCAGGGTCTGTGTGCCCTCTGCTCTCTGCTGTCCAGGTGGTGTGTTCACAGGGCAAAATAACTGGATACACTTTAAGACTTTTCCACTTGGCCTCTTCTTTTAGCTACCGCCCTATGCCATCCCACATGCCAGTAGACACAACAAACGTGCAATATCTACAGCTCGCATTAAGAACTTTCCAGAAGTCAGAAATTACCAGAAGCCTGGATAGAGGGATTGCCCTCAAAATTTAAAGCACAAAATCAACACCTACTGGAAGCATGACACAGGACACGACCTCCAGGACAGAGCGGGTGCCACCAGGTCAGCATGACCTTGTAACAATGGTAGCTGGACATAGCATTCTTTAACAGTAACAATAGATCACAAATACTTATTGCATGAATGCATGACCCTCTATGATGTTATTGCACTACATGGAAGTAGTTTTTTTAAGATTTTTTTACCCCCAAAAAATCATTTTCATCTGAAATTTGTTTATCTTTGGCTTTGCAAGATAAGAGGTTGCTTTTCTGATTGTCACTAGAATCTCTCCACTTAGTAGAGCTGCATTGATTTTGTTCATCCCTAGACCTCCAACCCTAGAACAGCATCTGGCACTCAGGAAATATTCCCAGAAATTGATGAATTAATGAGAACTAAAGAAGGAACTATTCTTCATCAGCAAGATCCCTAAGGTGACTTGACTCCTGGGGGCTTTCTTCAATCCCAGAGCTCTCCTGAAAGACCCAAACCAGACATTTCAAAACCATCTTAAGCATATATTTAGACAGAGATTTTTAAGTGACCATTACAGACCTACTTCTTTCTACCCCTTTCATTCTTGCCTACCCAGTAAAGGGTGCTTCTTCCCCACACCTTCCCAGCATAGGGTCTGTGGGACCCTCTGCACAGCCCAGGCAGCTGGATGAGGGACTTGGAGCCCACTAGAGGCAGCCTGTATTCATTGTCTGGCCACATAATTACAGGGTTCCAAGCCCTGATTCCACCAATATATGAACTTTTAATTAAAATCGCTGGTTTTCAATCCTCACTGCATCCATGAGATAGTAAAGCACAGAAAGAAACTGGATAATGCTAGCTATGTAAAGGATTTAGGAAAACACTGCTAACTAGTGAAGGATTTGTTTTAGTCATAAGTCTAAGAACAGGCCCATAAGGAGTTCAAAGGCAGGAGTAAAACATAACAGTGTCCTCTCCCAAGTCTACAAGGGCCCTACTGTGCCCTCGTCTGCCAAGCCCCTCATCTGGCAGGAAGATCACAAGATGGGGAATCGAGAGAAAATGCCACTGAAAACACCATGCTGGATCACTGCAGAAATGTTCAAGGCCCCAGTTACAGTTTCTCAGTGCTTGTCATTCAAGGGCTTGCTCTGTAACTATCAAGAGGAGGAAACGAACCTTTAAGAATTAAAAATCAGTGGTTAAGAAGTGAAACCTCGTGGGTCATGTTGCCTATGCATTAGGAATGGAGGCTTCTTCAATTCTATATCTCTATCTTCAGAAGCAGCTGCCTTAGTGCAAGTTTAACACGGCTTAAAAAAATGGAAATTTCCCAACTTGCTTGACCGTACTTAAATCTAGCTGGCCACCAGAGCAAATGCAAACAAAGATGTTCCCATTTGTCAAGCTAATCTCTATTCCTGTGAGATATCCATGTCTTCCAGCAGGAAAGCAACATGGAGAAAGGAAAACTGAACCTGATCTGTAGAGGTGCTAGCTCAGAGTGGTGCATGGAAACACTCCATGGCCATCTTTGATTAGGAGAGTCCGGTGCTATTTGCTCACCGAAGAGGGAATAGAAAGTGGGCATGGTGAGAAAGAACATGGTCTTCTGTTACCTCCACATTTCAGGTAAAAAAGAAAAATGTAGATCATTTCTAATGCTGTACAGTGGAAATCACCAACTGTGGAATCAGGTGGACCAGTGGCCAAATCCCAGTGTTTATATTATTATCTCTGAACCATGAATTTATACCTGCCTTTCTGGATCATAAGGACTGATCATAAATAAGTAATAAGATGCACCTACCACATAGATGTTTGACTTTTAGATGGTGCTAAATGAGGAGTGCATGCAGTTTTTGCACATTTGATTCCAAACATCATAACAAGTGATATTAGTGGAGGTTTATTTCAGCTCAATGAGGAGGAAATTTTCGAAGAGTTAGAACTCCCCAAAGATCAAATCTCTTGGACGGCCCTCCATGCAAGGGTGACTTCCCCATCATCAAGAGCCTTCAAGCAAAACTAAGTGACCTTTTATCCCGCATCATAAGCAGGGAACTAGGCACAAGGCTTACATTCTGGCATTTAAATGCTCCATTTCTAGGAGGCCTTGGAATTCCTGAAAGATTCTGAAACAATGAGCACAATTTTTCTGATTATTCTTGAAAAGCAAAGATAATGATGTTAGACAGAAGGCAGGAAATTTGTCACAAGACGTTGAGTTTGGCTTAAATGGTAACTTTGCATGTCCAAAAAATTAGTATTCAGATTCATGATTTTTCTTTCCTAGCAATATACTTCAGTAAAATAAAAAGGTCTAAATGTTCCCCAGCCTCTGGCTTCCAGTTGTCTGTTTTAATAATTTTCACTGTTCCACTTCATCTCTTCCTCTCCAGCTGAGAAGCAGACATGACAAAGGTACTTAAGCAAGTGCTGTTGATCAACCCTGGAAAAACATCCAGTTATTTCCAATTCATCAGAATGCACCCTGGGAATTCCCTTCTCCAACCTGTTCTCCATTTCTCTGTTCTCCATTTCTCTCTCCATCCAGAAAGAGAGAAAGAAGCATGGTGTCCCTCTCTCCTCCCGAGACTCAGGCACTGAGAAAGGAGTGCTGGGTCTCTGGAGGCAGCTTCCCCAGAAGCTGATCCTGTCCCCACAGGACAGTTTTCTTCCTTGCACCATGGACATCTCCTGTCCTCAGACTTGATCTGCATGATCCTAGACAAAAGCAAAACCTAAGGCGAGGGAGACTAGACTCTTAGAGTTTCCATGAAGAGATTCAGAATCTCCGTGAAGTCCTTGGAAATGTTTGCGAATTTTCATGGTAGTGTGCACTTGGCCAGATGAAAGTCTGTGTTTACCAGATTTTAAATGCTGCTTGTGGTATCCAAATAGGTTAAGAATACAGGAGAAAATATTCACAAATAACATATTTTATTAGTGTCTAGTATGTGGAATATGTAAAGAACTATTACAATCCAAAAATAAAAATATAATTAACACAGCCAGGTGTGTCCACACCTTTGATTCCAGCAACTCTGGAGGCTGGAACAGGAGGACTGCAAGTTCAAGGCCAGCCTCAGCAATTTAGTGAGATCCTCGGAAACTTAGTAAGACCCTGTCTCAAAATAAAAATAGAAAGGATGTGAATGTAGCTCAGTGGTGAAGTACTCATGGGTTCAACCCTGTACCAAAAAAGATGATCAACACAATTTTAAAATGGGAATTAAATGTAAACAGACATTTTTTTTCAGAGAAGATATACATACAGTAATGAGATGCATCCCAAGATAATCAACATTACTAGTCATTCCAGAAAGGCAAATCAAAACCACAAATTACCACTTTACATCTACCAGGATGGGGAGACAGACAATAGAGAATGTTGAAGTAGAGACAGAAAAAATTGGAAGTTCTTTCTGACCAGTCGGAGCCTGACCACAAATTAGTAATACAAATGGAATCTGATAAATGGTCAATTTTATAAAACAGACATCAGTGAGCCCTCCCAGGACATCAACATGAGCATCTCCCGCGATCAGAACCAAGCAGTGAATTATCATCAGAGAGAAAGTCAGAAACGTGTCGTTGCTGACGCCAAGTGGAATCCGGGATCTGCTCCTCTTCTCCCCTCGCACACCGAAGCGGCGACACCCCCTCAGTGTATGGCCATGAGGATTAGCAGCGCTGCATCCCGCACGAGTTTCAGTCTGGCTGAAATGTTCCTGTGACCTTACCACGACATTCATATGCTTTTCTTTGTACCAAAGAAAATGTCAGTTTGAAAAAGGGTTTGGATATGTTGCTAAAGTTATTATTTTATTCCAATAAAATTGAGACATTGAACAGAAAAGCTAGGTGACCCAGTGTTTCAGGTATGGACTGCTGCCTAACAAGCTATCCCTCGGCTTAGGGTTTAAAATAACCACTCCATTTTGCTGCCGCTTTTGAAGGTCAGGGATTTGAAAGGAGCTTGGTGGAGAGCTTCATCTCTAATCCACACGCATGTCATCATCGAGGTGACAGAGGGGAGAGGATTCACTTCCAAGATGGCTTGCCACCCTGTGATTGACAGCCCATGCTCCACCTGCTGGTAGGCTCCATCGCTCCCTCCCTCTCCTTCTTCCTGTCTTTCCATGCCCCAGCTCATGATCTAGGAATTCCCGGTCTGGCTTGGGCTTCTCACACCACTGTGGTCTTAAGAAATGCGTGCTTCTGACACGACACTCGCTTCTGAGAGAGAGGAAGCAGTGTCTGGCAGATCACTCTAGAGCTCCGTCCAGACCTGGCACGTTATCACTTAGACTGTGCTGTCTTGGTCCAAGCGCTCAGAGAGCCCACCCAGATGCAAGGGAGAGGAGAACTCCACTCCACTCCTTGCCTGAAAAGTGGCAAGGTCACACTGAAGGAGAGCATGCTGGGTAGGAGATAATTGGCAGTTGTCTTTAGGAACTAGCATCTGCCACACCCAGGTTCTCACCCTGGCAACTTTTCCATCAGCCTTGCATGATGTTCCCAAGAGTTGATCTCTTCATCTAACAGTGTAGAAATTGAACCACAGTCCACTTAGCATCCTCGGGTTGCAAGGAACAGAGCCCCACTCAAGTTATCTTAAGAATGGAGTTCTTACAGGAAAACACAAGAGATGGCTGCTAAAACAAGCAGGCCTTCAAGCCCCAGCCACACCCTGTGGTATCTCTAGGAATTTGGAGATGTGCATCTTCCTTTCTTGGGAGAGTGTGGCCCTACAAATCTGAGTTGGTCCTTGTCCTAACACTTTCTCATGGTTCACTCTGCATCTCTATAGGGTCCATCAGTCTTAACCCCTCCTCAAACACATGCTTTCCTTCATTCCAGGTCAAGATGTCACAGGGTGAAGCACCCCCACATTCCCTTCGCCCTCCACATCTCCCATGCCAGGAATTCCATGATCCTCTTCTTACTCCAAGATTGGCTGTTGTTTTGTCCTTATACCCACTCCCTAATCGGCTGTGACAGTTAGGGCTGGGGAGTTTGGTGTTGAAGACAAAGATGACATCACTTGGTACAAAAAAAAGAGGGCCATCTAGAAAGCATGATTATCATAAGTGACACTACTAAATAATCTTCAACGTCATTCCAGCTCCAAGTGCATATGGATTTTGCAAAGGTAATTTCCATTAGCTCGTGCAGTCACACAATAGCCGACTCATTCCACAACGCCTCATGGAGTGTTCCAAGAAAGGGGGCTACTGAGTAGCTTCCATTCCCTGGAGAGAAGAGAGAGTGCTTCAGGGACCCAGCCTCATTTCCTATAGCCATTCTATTATCCCGGCTGTATCAGTGGTTTCTATTAACCCTTCTGTGCTATTGATCAGCCTGGTCACAATGAAAGAGCTTTATTGAATTCCAAGTAATGGAAACTCATTACATGGCCTAGATAATTAATTACCAATTCTTTCCTTTTAGTGAAATTGAAACTGGCCGTGGAGAACAAGGCTGCGTGAGCCTGGTAATGCAGCCTGTTTGAAGGTTTACTTAATGCCCACAAGGAGCTCTCTACCCTGGCCTTGGAGATGTGTTCCATGTACAGCAGACCCTTGCTACAACCTAACCACTTTCCTTTAAAAGAAACCATTCTTTTTCAAACGGAAGCCATTGAAAGGAGGCACTTAAACCATACAAAGCAAAAATATCAAAACAAAAATATAAATCATACCAAGATAGGGAGGTCAGGTATCTCTTCGCTGGTACCTTTAAACCAGGCCATCAAAATGTTTTTGCAAAGCCGCGAATAAGCAAGAAGCAGGAGGTGGGTCATGTCTTCAATCTCATCTTTTATTCTCCCTGTTCCATACGAGTGCTAGGTACATTGTTGATTTTTAAAGAATAGTGAGTTACTAAGCAGATAGCAATGCCTGACATACGCAGAGAACCCATCGCACCAACACGGATGGAGTGAAAAATGAGAAGATGGTAGTTACCAATCACAGTGGCCGTTGGTTGGATGCCTACTCTGTGCTGGCCCTGGGCTAGCTCTTTCACATACAGATGGCCATTCTCCCCACCCCCATGGTACTGGGTTCGAATCTGGGTGCACTCCACCATTGGGCTATACACCCACCCTTTATATATTTTTAGTTTGAGACAGGGTCCTGCTAATTTGCCCAGGCTGACCTCGAACTTGTAATCTTCCTGTCTAGGCTACAGATGTCCATTTCTATCCAGGGATCCAGCATTCACAAATTCAATCCACTGCAGATTGAAAATATTTGGAAAAAAATTGTTTTGTTCATGTACAGACTTACTTTTCTTGTCATTATTGCCTAAATAATACAGCATAACAACTGTTCACATAGCATTTACATTGTTTTAGGTGTGATAAGTAAACTGGAGATGATTTAAAGTGCACAGGAGGATGTGCATAACTTATGTTCAAATAGCACACCACTTTGTATAATGGACTTAAGCATCTGCAGCTGTGGGAATCCACAGGGCTGCCTGGAACCAATCCCCCATGGACACTGAGGGATGATTATATTTGGTGTCATTTATTCTCACAACTCCACAATGCGGGTTATACCAATACCTATTCTGAAAGTGAGGATAAATGCTTAATCGCATCGCCCAGGATCATGGGGTTATAATTCTGGAAATGCAAGTTTAGGTCTGCCTGACCTAAAGCCTACTCAGTCCATTGTACCATGGTACCTCCCAGTACCAGTGGGACAGAAGGTCAAGTCACTTCAAAAATCATTTAGAGGAGACATGAGAAAAAAACAAGTTCATACAGAGATAAAGTGTCACGTGGAAAAGACAGTCGCATCTAGAGTCACAGCTTAAGAGCAAAGAGTGCGTCCCTCAACACTGAGGCAGCCACATGGATCATAATGGCAGTTTGTGTTTGGCAAAACTTGGCCCTAAGACAGCTGAAACCTGTATGGCGACCCAGGAGCAAACGGCGGGCTTTCGGCACTTCGTTCAAACCTCTAGTTTATGCGAGGTAGAGATTTGAGTAACCCAGCTACAGAGGACAGACTTGAACTTGATTCCTTCCAAAAGAAGCACAAGTTACCCTCAGGAAGCGCTGAACTGACCTTGGTGTCCTCTGGCTTCGTTAAAAGGCGGTGTCGCACCCATGGCATTCTGAACACCTGCAGCAGGCCAGCCCCTCGCCCCCCAGCACACCCACATTCCTGCTGCCTGTCGCTGACCTCTCTGCCCACCTGGAGTCAGAGCATTTGTACCGAAACCTGCTTGTCCCAGTTGTGCTGGTTACGAAAATCTCATAATTTATTATTATGCAAACTGATGGAATAAGGAGTGTTAAAGAAAATCCGGTGCTGGTTGTATTTGAAAAGAGGAAAGAGCTGAATGCTGTGTAATACTTGAGTATTGTCCCGTCGGGTACAGACGATGACTAACAGAGATGACTGGTAAGTATCAGATGTTAGGTTAACTGTAAAGAAATAGAAGGAAAACCGATAAGACAGAGGAAGGAGAAGAGAAAGAGGGAGGAGGAGAGGGACCGGGGAAGTACTGGAGACTGAACCGTATGATTATGTCAGAGTGAACCCCACTATTATGGATAACCACAATGCACTGATTAAAAAAACAAAGAATCATTAAAGGTTAAAGATTTTATGAAATACCATCGTCCTGTACTTATTTCATAGGGTACGCCTAAGGACTTGTCATTTTAAGAAAATTAAAGTGCACTCATTAGTATGTAGTTTATGCAAGTTGAACAATGTGGATATCGGTGAACGCAAACTCACTTCACAGACCTCGGATCTTTTCCAAAGTATGTACTTAGGATCTAAAATAAAACTCATCCATGAAACACATTTAATCCCCACAACAACCACAGACACGGACAGCCCTCTGAACCCACAGGCTCCTCATCATCCGTGGATTTAAGCAACTGCAGTGGGAAGTATTTTTTTTTTCTTTTAAATTACAGAAAGTCCCCAAGTGCAAAGCCTGAATTTTCCACGCACTCAGCTCCGTGCCGGAGCCGTGGCAGCGAAGTGATGGGCAGCCAGCTGCCCGCACAGACGCCTGTCTCTCTCCAGCGCACTGTCTACCTCCCCTTTCATTTGTGAGCTGTGTGGTTAGGCCTACGGTGGATGCGTCTGTGCTGAACATCTGCAGACATTTCTCTTGTCCCTATCCCTAAGCAATATATTGTCACACCTATTCATATGGCACTTACATTGTATTAGGCATTATAAATAATCTAGAGATGGTTTAAAGTACACTGGAGGATTTGCATGACTTACATGCAAATACCACAGATCCTTATACCAGGAACCTGAGCATGTGTGGATTTGGGTATTTGAGGGGGTCCTCAAACCAACCCTTCATGGATACCAAGAGGCCTGTATTTTTATTTACTCAGTTACCTGTCCAGCTTCTCTGGGCTAAAAGGATTTCTAATGTGCCACAGGTCTCTTCATGGGAGGCACAGTGAGACCTTGTCTGAGACACACTTTGAATTCCTGACATCTCCTTGGGACATCTCTCTCCTGTCCTGAGCTCACTCCCTCTCCTAGCTGCCTGAGTCTATCTAATGCTTCTCATTCCTCACCTTCTGCCTGACACCGACTCCCTAGCTCCTGACTCTCCCTCCCGCTTTCTGCAGAGGTCAACTGAGACCCTCTGGCTTCCTCCAGATCTGCATCCCCACCCATGATCTGTTCCACCTAAGAAAAGCCCAGGAAGCAAAAGAGAAAAGAAAGAAAATGAAGACTCTTCTTTAGAAGTGGAAGTAAAAGAAAAGGTTACACCTGCACACATTTTAATTTTATCCCATTTACATTTGAATCACTAATTGGACACACCTCCACTCCTTCCCAGAAACCTCCCCAACAGGCCTGCTACTTACAAAGCATTAGCATTGACCCTGGGCTGACATCAATGCCATGGAAGAAGTGTGTCACCGCCAACAGTCAAAACTACCTTCTGATGATGGGAAAATTAAAAACCTGTGGGGTAGAGACAAGTGCATCTACACAGGTGAGATGGACCTCCAGAGGGGCTTGGAGCCCAGAGAAGGGGAGGTGAGGAGGGGGAGGCTCTGACTGGGAGTCTACCAGGGGTTCAGCTTCTTAGTTACAATCTGATTTCCAGGGGTCAGAATAGTGAGGGCCAGAAGATGATACCAGGTCCTGAGAGACATGTCCTTGACAGAGTAGGATCCTGCCACAAAGGTGTGCATGCCTGGGAGAGATCACGGGAGACATGTCCATGTTTACTTAGCGTGGAACAGAGGCCCATAGGGAGGATGGGATGAAACCAGCCACGCGCTGCCTAGATATTTGCAAGAAGAATATTCTGGACAAAGGCCACTCCAAGTGCAAACATCCTGAAGCAAAACTGTGCCTGGTATATCTGAGGAATGCAGGAGGCCAGAGTGGCCACGGCTGATTGAGCGAGGAGGGAGTGAACAGATAAGATCAGAGCATGCGAGTGGGCACTGTGCCTTTGGGTCACTTGATCCTAGACCGAGTGATACTACACACAAGGTGAGTTTGTGGCTGGAGCTCAAGTCTAGAAAGAGAGGCAAAATAGTAATGCTGTGTGACTGCCCTGATAGGACCTTCCAGAACAGATACTGGACAGGGACCGGAGTCCTGGTAGTTGGGGATGATAGGTAGCCAAGACAGGAGATGACATGCTCTCCCTTGAGGGCATCTTTCCCTGCTCCTCTAGTAAATCTGGCTAGACTTCTTCTACATTTGGTGTTTTGCTCAAATTTTTCTTCTGCGAGGACACGAGAGCTGAGAAACACATAAGACTCTGGGGCCTCCACCAACAAGGAAAGGAATTGCTGGCAGGGAGAGGACCCCAGGAAGCTCTGGGGAGATAGAAATGTCCAGCACTGTGATGCCGATGGGAGTGACCTGGGTACAAGCATAGGTAAAATGTTGTGGATGAAGTCTTACATCAGCCATCTTTGATGCCTTAAACTTCTTCACATTTATATGACTAGCCCACTGCCATCTTGCTCCCCAAGCCTAACCACTGCCTGTAATGATATTGTGGCTTCCACTTCTCTAAATGAATAAATGCCCCATCAGTCATGACTTTTCATAAGCTCAACAATAAAACTTACCTGCCACTACCTTCCTCCCTCCCAAGGTAACAAATATGTTCCAACTTTCATTACCATAAATTAGTTTTGCTTGATATTGAACTTTATGTAAATGAGATCATGCAGTTTGTACTCTATGGTACCAGGTTTTGTGTTCAACAGTTTTGGAAGCAAAAAAAACCAACACAATTTTGGCACCATTATGAAAACACAAATAACCAGGACAGAAGCAGACCTCAAACGGATCCACAAGCTTTCCTTCATTCCACAGCAGAGTCAATCAGTCACCAGAGGGATATGAAAATGGCCCTGGGGTTACAGAAGGAGTCTGAGTTTTAGAGTTTCCAAGGGGGGTGAATTAGTCATTGGAAACTGTGGACATGCCAATCAGACAGTCAGGGAACTAGTTGTGCAGGTTAAATTTTTCACTCAGGAAGGTAATTGTAAAAAGTTTGGAATCCATTGTTACCTGGAGGAGATAGGAGCTCAGATCTAGGGAATGAAACTCAAATCCTGCCCATTGCTTTTCTTCTTCCTCTGGGATTCACTGTCTCCCAGAGTTTCTCTATTACTATGCCACCGCTCAGGACTAATAGGCAATAGGGGAAGGCCAAAGATTAGGGCCCAGCATCTCAGTATCTGCCTCCTCCCTTCAGGGCCCATTGAGGTTGGGAAGGGGTGAATGTTTGCATTTGGTGGAGTCCTGAGCCACACTGTCTTTCTGTTTCTCCCAGGGGCTGTCTTGTAGGAATATTATTTTCCATAACCCTTCAAGTTTTCATTACTATAACAAATACCTGAGATAATCAATGGATAAGGACAAAGGTTTACTGTGGCTTATAGTTATGGAGGTTCCAGTCCATGATGGGTTGTCCCCATTGCTTTTGGACAAGTGATGTGGTGAGGCAGCACATTGACATCAGCTAAGGTTTGGACACACCTGGACATAAATGCCTTAGAAAACGAAGCACTTCAGTTGTTTTCCTGGAAATGCCTATAGAGAGACCACTCAAGCATAGTTCAAAAGTGACTTTTCAAGAGTGAACAATGAACCAAAGAAGCCAGCTCATCCGATTACCTTTTGATAGGATAATCTTAAAAGCCCCTACAAAAACATGATATGCTCCCCCAAAAAGCAAAACATGATCTGTGAGGAGCTCTGATCACCATTGCTGCTGCACAAAAGTACCCCAGAACTCTCCCTTCTCAATAAACAAGGCGCTCCTCCCCTCCCCTCCCTATAAATGCCCCCATTACCAACCCATGGGGAGGCAGACTTGCGGTTTCTTTTCAACTCCTGTCCTACTCATGAGTCAACTTCACAATAAGAAACTGTTTTCATAAAACGTGTGCCATAGTGTTGGCTTTTGTGCATGGTGGGCAGAGAGCCCTTGTGCAGTGTCAACATCATGATGGGAGATTGTGACAGAACAAAACCACTCACCTCATGGCCAAGAGGAAAAAAGAGAGAGATGAGGGGGCCAGGGCTCCCCAGTCCCCTTCGATTGCATGCCCCAGATGACCTAAAGATCATGGCCTACCACAAGGCCCACCTCTTAAGGGGTCCACAGCTTCCCAATAGTATCAAATTGGGTTTCAAGACTACCACATGGATCTTTGGAAGACACTTATCCAAACCATAGTGATCTTCTTTCTTTCAACATGATGGTTTTGAATTTAAACAGATCAATTTCAAGTAACAAAATTGAAGATGCCACCAAAGTCTGCCAACGAAGAAAAGCCCAGGACCAGAAGGATTCCCAGCCCAGTTCAACCAGAACTTTGAAGAAGAACACCAATCCTTCTCATATTATCCCATAAAACAGAAAAGGAGGAAACCCTTCCAAATGCATTTTATGAAGCTTAGTATCATCCTGATATCAAAACCAGACAAAGACACATCAAGGAGAAAACTTCAGACCAAGGTCTGGATGCAAACATGGATGCAAAAATTCTCAATAAAATACTGGCAAATTGCATAAAAAACATTAAAATGAAAGAACTTAAAAAACTTAACAACAAAAACCCCTAATAACCCAATCAAAAAATAGGCAAAGGAGCTGAACAGACACTTCACAGAAGAAGAAACACAATCAGCCAACAAATATATGAAAATGTTCAACATCTCTAGCAATTAGAGAAATGCAAATCAAAACTAAACTGAGATTTCATCTCACTCCAATCAGAATGGCAATTATCAATAATACAAGCAACAATAAGTTTTTGGCAAGGATGTAGGGAAAAATGTACACTCATACATTGCTGGTGGGACCGTAAATTGGTTCAACCGCTCCAGAAAGCAGTATGTAGATTCCCCAGAAAACCTGGAATGAAACCACCATTTGACCCAACTATCCCACTCCTTGGTTTATACCCAAAGGACTTAAAATCAGCATACTACAGTGATGCATCCACATCAATGTTTATAGAAGCTCAATTCACAATAACTAAGGTATGGAACCAGCCTAGGTGCCCTTAAACAGATGAATGGATAAAGAAAACATGGTATATATGCACAATGGAATATTATTCAGCCATAAAGAAGAATGAAACTATGGCATTTGCAGGTAAATGGATGTAACTGGAGAATATTATGCTAAGTGAAATAAGCCAATCCCCAAAAGCCAAAGACCAAATGCTCTCTCTGATATGTGGATGCTAATTCACAATAAGGGGGAAAATAGGGAATAATAGAGTGCTATGGATTAGACAAAGAGGAATGAAGAGAAGGGAGGAGGAATGGGATTAGGAAATATAGTAGAATGAATCAGACATTAGTTTTCTATATGCACATATGAATACATAACAAATGTAATTCCACATCATATATAACTATATGGGAAGCTATACTCTATGTGTGTATAATATGTCAAAATACATATGGGAAGAAGAATGGGAAGCTATACTCTATGTGTGTGTAATATGTCAAAATACATTCTACTGTCATTTATAACTAATAAGAACAAATAAAAGAAAAAATAGTGCATCATGATCAAGTGGGTTCATCCCAGGGACAGAAGGATTGGTTCAACATACGGAAATCAATAAATGCAATCCATCACATCTATATATTTAAAGGCAATAACGACCTGACTATATCAATAGAGGCAGAAAATGCATTTGACAAAATACAGCATATATTCATGTTCAAAACACTAGAAAAATTAGGGATAATAGGAACATACCTCAACATTATAAAAGTTATATATGCTAAACCCAAGGCCAACATCATTCTAAATGGAGAGAAATTGAAAGCATTCCCTCTAAAAACTGGAACAAGACAGGGGTGCCCTCTCTTCACCACTTCTATTCAACATAGTCCTTGAAACTCTAGCCAGAGCAATTAGGCAAAAGAAAGAAACTAAAGGGATAGGAATAGAAAAAGAAAGCTCAAACTATCCCTAATTGCCAATGACATGATTCTATATTTAGAAGATCAAAAAAATTCCACCAGAAAACTTCAGAACCCATAAACAAATTCAGCAAAGTAGCAGGATATAAAATTAACACCCATAAATCAATCACATTCCTATAAACCAATGATGAATCAACTGAAAAAGAAATTAGGAAAACTATCCCATTCACAATAGCCTAAAAAAAATACTTGGGCATCAATCTAACAAAAGAGGTGAAATATCCTTTCAGTGAAAACTACAGAATGCTAAAGAAAAAAATTATGTAAGACCTTAGAAGATGGAAAGATCTCCCATGTTTTTGGGTAGGCAGAATTAAAATTGTCAAAATGGTCATACAACCAAAAGTGCAATACAGATTTGATGCAATTCCTATTAAAATACCAATTATATTCTTCATAGAATAGAAAAGGCAGTCATGAAATTCATTTGGAAAGTAAGAGGCCCAGAATAGCCAAAGCAATCTTCAGTAAGAAAAGTGAAGCAGGAGGCATCACAATACCAGAACTTGAATTATACTGCAGGGCAATAGTACCAAAAATGGTATGGAATTGGCACAAAACAGACATGTAGACCAATGGAACAGAATAAAAGTCACAGAGACAAACCCAGATATATACAGTTATCTCATACTGGACAAAGGTGCCATAAACATACATTGAAGAAAAGATAGCCTCTTCAACAAGTAGTGCTAGGAAAACTGGAAATCCATGTGAAGCAAATGAAATGGAAACCTTGTATCTCACCCTGCACAAAACTCAACCCTAAGTGGATCAAGGACCGAGGCATGAGACCAGAGAACCTGCACCTACTAGAAGAAAATGTAGGCCCTACTCTCCATCATATCAAATTAGGAACCAACTTCCTCAACAAGACTTCTAAAGCATAAGAAGTAAAATCAAGAATCAATAAATGGGATGGTATCAAACTAAAAATTTCTCCAAAGCAAAGGAAATAATCAGGAACATGAAGAGAGAGTGTGCAGAATGGGAGAAAATCTTTGCCAAATGTACATTGAATAGAGCATTAATACAAAAATGTAAGTCAGCATAGGGAGGAACTACCCTAAAGGAATAGCCAAATAAAGGAAAAATCAAGTCAAGTTAAAAACCAAAAATAAGATAAAATGACCGGGAGTATAAGTCATATCTCAATAATAACCCCAAATGTTAATGGCCTAAACTCATCAATCAAAAGGCATAGACTGGCAGATTGGATTAAAAAGAAAGACCCAACAATATGCTGCCTTCAAGAGACTCATCTCACAGAAAAAGATACCCACAGACTAACGGTGAAAGGATGGGAAAAAACATATCATGCACATGGATCAGTAAAAAAGTGGGGGTTTCCATCCTCTTATCAGATAAAGTGGACTTCAAGCCAAAATTAGTTAGAAGAGATAAAGAAGGACATTTCATATTGTCGAACGGAGCATAAATCAGCAAGACATAACAATCATAAATATTTATGCCCCAAACAATGGCACATCCATGTATGTCAAACAAATCCTTCTCAATTCCAGGAACCAAATAGACCACAACACAATAATTCTAGGTGACTTTAACACACTCCTCTCACCATTGGACAGATCTTCCAAACAAAAATTGAACAAAGAAACCATAGAACTCAATAACACAATCGACAATTTAGACTTAACAGACATATATAGAATAATCCATCAATCAATAAGTGAATACACCTTCTTCTCAGCAGCACATGGATCCTTCTCTAAATTAGACCATATGTTATGCCACAAAGCTACTCTTAACAAATACAAAAAGATGGAAATACTACTTTGTATTCTATCAGATTATAATGGAATGAAATTAGAAATCAATGATAAAATTAAAAACAGAACTACTCCAACACCTAGAGGTTAAATAATATGCTACTGAATGATGCATGGATAAAGGTATCAGGGGGAAGTAAAAAAAAATTCTTAGAGTTAAACAAGAACAAAGATAAAACATATCAAAATCTCTGGGAAACTATGAAAGCAGTACTAAGAGGTAAATTCATTTCATGGAGCACATTCAATAAAAAAATGAAAAGCCAACAAATAAACAACCTCACATTACAGCTCAAAACCCTAGAAAAAGGAGAACAGATCATCACCAAAAGTGGTAGAAGACAGGAAATAATTAAAATCAGAGGGGAAATCAATGAAATTGAAACAAAAGAAATAATTAAAAATTGACAAAACAAAGGGTTGGTTCTTTGAAAAAATAAACAAAATTGATAAACCTTTAGCCACACTAATGAAGAGAAGGCGAGAGAAACTCAAATTACTAAAATTTGAGATGAAAAAGGAAATATCACAACAGACACTATTGAAATACAAAACATAATGAGAAGCTATTTTGAAACACTTTACTCCAACAAAATAGAAAATCTCAAAGACATCAACAGGTTTCTAGGGACATAAGATCCACCCAAACTGAATCTGCAGGACATACACAATTTAAATAGATCAATTTCAAGCAAAGAAATAGAAGAAGTTATCCAAAGCCTACCAACAAAGAAAAGTCCAGGTCCAGATGGATTCTCAGTCAAGTTCTATAAGACCTTCAAAGAAGAGCTCATTCCAATACTCCTCAAAGTATTCCATGAAATAGAGGAGGAGGGAACCCTTCTGAACTCATTCTATGAAGCTCATATGGCTCTGATACCAAAACCAGACAAAAACACATTGAGGAAAGAAAATTTCAGACCAATATCCCTAATGAACATAGATGCAAAAATTCTTAACAAAATTTTAGCAAATTGCATACAAAAACATATTAAAAACATAATGCACCATGATCAAGTGGACTTCATCCCAGGGATGCAAGGTTGGTTCAACATCTGGAAATCAATAAATGTAATTCACCACATCAACAGACTTAAAATTAAGAATCACAGGATTATTTCAATAGATGCAGAAAAAGCATTTGATAAAATACAGTACTTCTTCATGCTCAAAACACTAGAAAAAATTGGGATGGTGGGAACATTCCTTAACATTGTAAAGGTTATCTATGCTAAGCCCATGGCCAACATCGTCCGAAATGGAGAAGAACTGAAAGCATTACCCCTAAAAACTGGAACAAGGCACGGATGCCCTCTTTCACCACTTCTATTCAACATCGTCCTTGAAACTCTAGCTACAGCAATTAGACAGACCAAAAAATTAAAGGGATAAGAATAAGAAAAGAAGAATTCAAACTATCCCTATTTGCTGATTAGATGATTCTATATTTAGAGAATCTGAAAAATTCCACCAGAAAACTTCTAGAACTCATGAATCAACTCAGTAAAGTGGCAGGATATAAAATCAATGCTCATAAATCTAATGCATTTTTATTCATAAGTGATGAATCCTCTGAAAGAGAAATCAGGAAAACTACCCCATTCACAATAGCCTCAAAAAATATAAAATACTTGGGAATCAATCTAACAAAAGAGGTAAAAGACCTCTACAATGAGAACTACGGAACACTAAAGAAAGAAATTAAAGAAAAACATAGAAGATGGAAAGATCTCCCATATTCTTGGATAGGCAGAATTAATATTATCAAAATGGCCATGCTACCAAAATCACTATACAAATTCGATGCAATTCCAATTAAAATCCCAATGACATACCTCACAGAAATAGAGCAAGCAATCATGCAATTCATCTGGAGGAATAAGAGACCCAGAATAGCTAAAGCAATCCTTAACAGGAAGAGTAAAGCAGGGGGTTTCACAATACCAGAACTTCAACTATACTACAGAGCAATAGTGACAAAAACAGCATGGTATTGGCACCAAAATAGGCAGGTAGATCAATGGTACAGAATAGAGGACACAGACACAAACCCACATAAATACAGTTACCTCATACTAGACAAAGATGCCAAAAACATACAATGGAGAAAAGATAACCTCTTTAACAAATGGTGCTGGGAAAACTGGAAATCCATATGCAGCAAAATGAAACTAAACCCATATCTCTCACCCTGTACAAAACTCAACTCAAAACGAATCAAGGACCTAGGAATTAGACCAGAGACCCTGCACCAAATAGAAGAAAAAGTAGGTCCAAACCTTCATCATGTTGGCTTAGGACCAGACTTCCTTAACATGACTCCCAAAGCACAAGAAATGAAAGCAGGAAATCATTAATTTGGATGGATTCAAACTAAAAAGCTTTATTTCAGCAAAGGAAACAATCAGCAATGTGAAGAGAGACCCTACAGAATGGGAGAAAATCTTTGCCACACAAACTTCAAATAGAGCACTAATCTTCAGAATCTATAAAGAACTCAAAAAACTTTACACCAAGAATACAAATAACCCAATCAATAAATGGGCTAAGGAAATGAGCAGACACTTCAGAGAAGAGGATCTACAAGTGGTCAACAGATGTATGAAAAAATGTCCAATATCTCAGTAATAAGAGAAATGCAAATCAAAACTACCCTAAGATTTCATCTCACCCCAATTAAAATGTCTATTATCAAGAATACAAGCACCAACAGGTGTTGGTGAGGATGTGGGGAAAAAGGTACACTCATACATTGCTGGTGGGGTTGCAAATTAGTGCAGCCACTCTGGAGCGCAGTGTAGAGATTCCTTAGAAAACTTGGAATGGACCCACCATTCGGCCCAGCTATCCCACTCCTTGGCCTATACCCAAAGGACTTAAAATCAGTTTACAACAGTGATGCAGCCACATCAATGTTCATAGCTGCTCAATTCACAATAGCTAGATTGTGGAACCAACCTAGATGCCCTTCAATAGATGAATGAATAAAGAAACTGTAGAGGCAAACCCAAATAAATACAGGTATCTCATACTTGACAAAGGAGGCAAAAACATGCAATGGAGAAAAGATAGCCTCTTCAACAAATGGTGCTGGGAAAACTGGAAATCCATATGCAGCAAAATGAAACTAAACCCATCTCTCTCACCCTGTACAAAACTCAACTCAAAGTGGATCAAGGACCTAGAAATCAGACTAGAGACTCTGCACCTAATAGAAGAGAAAATAGGTCCAAATCTTCATCATGTTGGCCTAGGACCAGATTTCCTTAACATGACTCCCAAAGCGCAAGAAATAAAAGCACGAATCAATGATTGGGATAGAGTCAAATTAAAAAGCTTTTTCTCAGCAAAGGAAACAATCAGCAACGTGAAGAGAGAGCCTTCAGAGTGGGAGAAAATCTTTGCCACACACACTTCAGATAGAGCACTAATCTCCAGAATCTACCAAGTACTCAAAAATCTTTATACCAAGAACACTAATAACCCAATCAATAAATGGGCCAAGGAAATGAACAGACACTTTACAGAGGAAGATCTACAAGCAATCAACAGATTTATGAAAAAATGTTCAACATCCCTCGTTATAAGAGAAATGCAAAT
>JAJEJO010000685.1:626472-686519 GCA_020662805.1 Glaucomys volans | reverse complement strand
ATGCGGGGGGGGGGGGAAGGGTGGCAAGAATGGAGGAAGGATAGATAGCATAGAGGGAAGGGAGGGGTGGGGGCAGGGTGGGGGGTAAAAATAATAACAATGTGTGACAGACATCATTGCCCTGTGTACGTGCATGAACGCACAGATGGTGTGACTCTACTTTGTGTACAACCAGAGAAACAATAGCTGTACTCCATTTGTGTTCAATGAATCAATAAGTAAATAAAAAAAAAGAAACTGTGGTATATATACACAATGGAATGTTATTCAGCCATAAAGAATAAAATTATGGCATTTGCAGGTAAATGGATGAAGTTGTAGAATATCATGCTGAGACAAGCCAATCCCCAAAAACAAAGGCCGAATAATCTCTCTGATAAGTGAATAATGATACATAAAGGGGGGGTGGGAGGGAGACAAGAATGGAGGAAGGATGGATTGCGTAAAGGAAAAAGAGGGGTGGGGACAGGGTGGGGGAAAGGAAAAATAACAGAATGAGACAAACATCACTACCCTATGTACACAAATGGTGTGACTCTACTTTGTGTACAACCAGAGAAACAACAGTTGTACTCCATTTGTGTACAATGAAACAAAATAAATTAAAAAAAGAAAAAGTGGCATATATACATAATGGAATGTTATTCCGCCATAAAAAAGAATGAAGTTATGCTATTTGCGGGTAAGTGGATGAAACTGAAGACTAACATAGTATGTGGAATAAGTCAATCCCCAAAAACCCCAAAGACCAAATGTTCTCTCTGATGTGGGGATGCTAACACACAGTAAGGCACGGGGAGGGAAGGATAGAAGTACTATGGATTAGACAAAGAGGAATGAAGGGAAGGGAGAGGGGATGGGAACGGGAAACACAATGGAATGAATTGAACATGACTTTCCTATGTTAATCCATGAATATACGACCAGTACAACTCCTCGTCATGTACAACCACAAGAATGGGATCCTAATGAGAATAATTTGTATTCCATGTATGTATAATATGTCCAAATACATTCTATGTCATGTATATCTAAAAAGAACAAATAAAAATTTAACCAAAAGCAAACTACTCTGATGATGTGAAATAGTTGTTTGACACATTCTGTCAGACAGATGGAACCGCACAAAATCGAGAAGAGATGGAAACCAGGACCTGGTCAGCTGTACCCACCAACCACACAGAGGCTCTGGAGTACTCATTCTGGTTGGTAACGATGGTGACAGTTCCAGTTGAGTGATTGAACGAGATACCTGAATATTTGGCAACAGCCAATAGGTAAATGTTGCAGTGAGAATCTTGAGAGAAGAACCAAGAGTCAAACAGAATATAGTGCTAAAAGCAAGCAATGGTAATCTGACCAAGAGGTGGGTCACTGCAGTAGGAATCCAGGGGCAAGAGGCTGTTGGAGGAAAGACACGCAGCTGGTAAAACATGGCGGCCTGGTGGAGCACTGGTGCATTGCTTTGGGGACACTGAGCTCAGGGAAAGGCGACCCCCTGGCAACCCAGCTGGGAGCGAGCCCCCCCGAATGCTGAGTGCTCAAGTGGGATGAAGCTGTCTGCGTGGTCTGCTCCAAGGAAAAGAGGGAGGAATGGGGAGGCACCTCGGGCAAGGCCAGAAGCAAACGTGGTTCCCTTAGTGTGGATCAAATTGCTGCCACAATTTCCGCTTCACAAAAAAAAATGTCTAAAACTGAAAAGGAAAACCATCATTTCAAGCTGAAGAAATCTCAGTAGGGAAAAAATAGTTTGATTGCACAGAGTCCTCAGAAAAAGGACCTGTCCCTAAGACAGGTGTGACCTGAAGACTCCTCCATCAGAGCTTCCTTGGTCTCTTCTGAAACGGATGATACATACCTCCCAGGGGTACAGTCCCTCAATCGGTACTTTCAGTAAGCTCTCCATGTGATTCTCAAGCATAGTGAAACCTGAAAAGCATTGGTTTAGACTTTTCAAGAAGAAATTACAGTTGTCAACCATGGCTATACCCCTCTGTCTACACTGAAGAGCAACTTAATACGCAGACTGGTGGCTAAGGCATTTACCATCGCGTGACTGAGAACCAGCTCACAACAGCCCACGGAGCTTCCTTGAGGAGCAACCACAGGGGAGTTTTGAGCTGAAATTCTGGTCTTTTCCAGAGGAACTCATGGGCTCTAACGAACACTGGAGATATTCTAACTGAAAATATTTTCCGTGTTATTTTGCCTCTCACTAAATTTAAAGCTGATATTTGTACTCACTCCTCAGTATTCATTTCATATCTCAGCTCTATCCCTGGGTTCACTGTGGTCTCAGTTTTCTCTCTGATTATCATTCCATCCCCTTTACACATAAATATCAGTTTTTGCCACACCTATTAAGAACAAGTGCTATTAAAATAAGAAATAATTGGATAAAGATTCTTGTATCATTAAATTCCACATTGTAGACAAACTTCTGTCATTAAACCAAGTATGAACTCCTAATATCTAATTCCAGTTTCAGGTTCCAGGTAAATTCCTTCTAAAATCTGAGAAAAACACAAAACACGTTTTCTTAAAGTTTCTCTTTAAGGTACTATATAGAAAGAAAAAGAAATGGAAAAACATAAAAGGCAGGGGATTTCAGATTTGCATATGGGTGGCCAGATAAACTGTCGTTCAATAACTTTGATGATGTCAAATTTCAAGGCACAGAATTGTACTGCATTCGGTATTTTCTACATGAGTGTTTTATCGATGGATTTTTACACATATAAAATTATTTCATTATTACAGTTGCATTTTCATATGTTTATTATGATTCTCTTTCCTTGACAACAGAAGGAATTTCTTAAATTCTTAAATTCACAACTGTGGTCAAAAATCTTGCCCCCGGGCAGTTAGAGCATAACTTTTCCTCTCCAAAAATAAGAATACCTTTTAAAACTTAAATAGTATGTCACATGTTTTTTCACCATCAGTATATTTTCCCCAGAGACACATTATTTATTGTTCGAATTTCATTTCATAATCAGTAAAGAGGTGCTCGTAAGAAAATGGTAACTTTGGTAAGATTAAAAAAAATACAGTCTGACCACAACGCTAGCTGACAGCATTGCCAGGTCTGTCAGGTCCTTTTTGGGTTTCCTCTCTGTCTCCTTTCCATATGTGACAATTTTAGGCTACAGGAATTAAGCTTGGTGCTGTACAAACACAAACCTCCGCTGTTGTCAAATGAGTGGCAACATTGCAGTGTGAATAAAACTCACAAAGGAATTCCTCTGCCAGATTCAGGTCACACCAGCGATCCAAGTGCAAGAGGGAAAAGACTTCCTGTCTTAGAGAGCAAAAAGTATAACCAACCTCTGCTCAGATCATACAGGAATCTCCAAGACTAGGAAATGGGTATGGGACTCATGTGGATACAGGACAAGAAAGCAGGCCAGGATCATCCTCCTTATTATTAATGAAGAGGGTACCACGACAAATCTCTACTTTAACCGGGCCTTGAGATTGTGTTGTTCTTCGGTTTTACTAAAATACCCTCAGGAAAATTAAACTTTGCTTGGATGAATTCCAATTACCATAAAACTTCAACAAGCCAACTTATGAATATTTAGTCTTCTCCTCGTGTTCAGAAACATCCAAGTAAAGATGAGAACATAAAGAAATGGCCCTTAAAGGGCATGATCATCGACTCTAAAGAAATGTCAGTATCTATGGAGCTGAGATAGGAAATGTGTTTAATATTTAAAAGACTCTTTAACAAAGTGGCAACTTTCCTATTAATTATGGATCTAGGCACTCATCTCCCTTTCCTCTAAAACTTTTAAACAAAGTGTCTCAAGCATTTGGGTTTGGCAGGAATTGACAGGTGGTCTGGAGGTGTGTGCAGAGAAGAGTTTTAACAATGTGGGAAAAAACGCAGGGACCCACTTCCATTATCTTAGACTTGATGTTGCTGGTACCGTCAAGCAAGCACTAAATAACAACAGGCAAATTCTGTTGAAATGTTTAGCTAAATGGAACCAAAACAGTCACAGTTGACAATTTCATAAATACATTAATTAGAAGTGTCTCCAAATAGCATGTGATTTTGAATTATTAACATAAAACGCTGCATTATAAATGACTGCAAATTGCATTCCTAGTGTTCTCCATGCTTAATTTATTATGCCGTAGGAAAATTTGCAAATTACTTCCCCATTTTATAGTTAATGGCTAGTTTTATGTGTATATTATTTCTTTAAGATAAAATTAAATCACACCATACATACACATAATGTGGCAGGTTTTACAAGATACTCAAAGTTGGGTCAAAATATAGCCAACTCCCCCTTCATATGGGTTCTTTGCATTCACGGTGATGTGTTATAAAAAATTCCACTTCAGCTCCTGGCTCCCGTCCTGTTTCGGGCTCTCCTTTCTTTCCCAGGGATGCAGTCCCTCCATGATAGGATACGATTATTCACTGAAGTCTCCGAAGATGGCTTTTTATTAGTGAGGACGTCTTGGTTCCATATTCACGAACACATAGAAACTACACTTTCTGAGCCTGGCAGAACCAGGGCTTTGGCCTAACTTAACCCCAGTGGATGCTGTCATTCACTCCACAAGGACAGACTCTGAATATGCTGCTTCATTGAAAAGAATGGTTTGCAGGGAACATTCCGTTATTACAGGCCAGCCACACGTTTACCTTCCAACTCTCATTTCTTGTGATGTTTTTCTTTTGCTTCACATGTATATTGCTATTTGGTCAAAATACCTTCTTAAGAAGTGTTTTTTTCACTTCCTTTTGTGTTGTTGCTTGGTGGTTTTTAGCTCTAAAACAGCTTTCTGGAATAAAATGTAGAAACTCGTGTCTCCAGTCTAAACATGGTAAGCCTGATCCAGTTCATAAAGTTAATATAGAACAAACTTCAGAACCACGGAGGAAAATGATTGACTGCTATGTCAAGTGCAGGCATCGAGGGAGGGGAGCCTCTCTGGACTCCCCTTCCAAGGGACAGGAAGGGGTTGCTGTGCCACATTCCTAGGCTGCGACCACATTCCTGGTCAGGGGTTCAGGAGTCACCCACTCCAGGGTGGTTCCCTGCTGCCTTCCTGTCATCTGTGTGGTCCACACCACAGACTTCCTTTTGGTTACTGGATCCATTTGTGGCTGGCGGTGTTATTACACTTTGGGAGAAGAGAAGGGCTGTGGCCTTGTCTAGTATGGGCCAGAGGCTGCAGCTCTGCTCACCAGCCTTCTTTGGCACAGTCTCTTGGACCAGCCCAGCTCAGGTCGGAGCATTTCCCTTTGATACTGAGTTCCAGGAAGTAGATTATCCATTATATAGATCATTCATAATCATAATGTTACAACTATTCAATGAGGATTTTAAAGTAAGTATGATGAACACATTAAAAGATAGAGTGGAAAAAGAGTAAAGCATCTAAAAAGATGAGGAATTTAGTAGAGAATGGAAATACAAGGTATAAAAAAGAATCACTGGGGAGAGAAGGAAGTTTGACACACGAATCAACAGACTGAATTCAAGTGAGTGAGGTTGGAGAAAGGTCGATGAAAATGATCTAAACTCAGACATGAGAGGAACAAAACCAGGTCTCCAAGAGCTGAGGTACATGTGATGGAGTCCCAGAGGTGGCAGTGGAGATGAAGGGATGATGGCAGATCTTCCAAAATTAATGAAAGAGAATTATAAGGACAAGAATGGAGGCTGGAGGCGAAGGCTGGTGGTGGAGCTCTTGCCCATTGGGCACGAGGCCCTGGGTTAATCCCCAGCACCAAAGCAAACAAACAACAGCAGCAGCAGCAACAGAAAGGTTTAAAGACATCCAAGAGTCTCTGGGAATCCCAAGCGTGGATACTTGTGCCTCTGCTCACACAAACCCATACAGATTGTTCTGAAAATACCCTTCAATCATTTCAAAATGAAGGTCAGACAGAGACTTCTGAGACAACCAAAATCTGAGATGATTCAGTTCCGCTTGACATTCACAAAGAAACAGTAAAGAGAGTTGCCCAGGTAGAACTGTGACTTCAAATGGAAGTTTGGACCTTAACGGATTGAGGGAGGGTAAGTATGAGACTTGTTTTTACTTTCAATGTTCATAAAACTTCTTCATTACCAAAAACAAAATAATAACAACAAATTATAGCATTAATAATGTATGTAAAAATAGACTACATGACCCAAATCAGGAAGAATGGAAGGGATGAAATGGAAGTACAAAATTGTAGGAGTCTCATACTTTTAAGCAATTTAAAATTCCTTTAAGAAAGACCATGGTAAATTAAAGGTATATATCATAAACCATAGAGTAACCATGCCCTCAAAATATAAATGACTAATACACTGTCAGTAGAGACAAACAGAATTTTAAAATGTTCAATTAATCCAAAATAAGGAAAGAAAAAAGAGGAAAGGAAATGTTTCAAAAACAGATAAGATAAAAAGAAAGCAAAAGCAAAATGGGAAATTTAAATCCAATCACATTAATAGTCATTATTACATTGAATGGTCACATGTCTCAATTAAAAGTCAGACACTGAAGTTGAATTTTTTAAAAAATCAAGATTCAACTCTGTGCCGCCTGTAAGAAATCCACTTAAAATATGACAATAGATATCAAAAGAAAAGATAAGCAAATATTCAAGGAAAAGCTGAAGTGACTCTACCAATATCAAATCAGATACACTTCAGAACAAAGAATATCATCAGTAACAGATACTATGTTGATAAAATTCAACAAAAACTAACAGCATAAACACCTAATAATAGGACTTGTAAGTAAATAAAGCGAAAACTGAGAGAGGAATCTACAATTAAATTGAAAGTTTACACTCTTCTCTCAGTAAGTAATGGAATAAGTGGGTGGAAAATCAGCAAGGATCTAGAAAACACTTTCAAACAAGCACCAAAATAAATCCTGTTATGGATCAATTTTGCTGAACAAAATGGCATAGAAAGAGTTGGTTAATACCACATTTTTCAAGGATTTATTTACTTCATTTCTTTCTATTGTTCTGAAAACGGCCATGAATACTTCCCTGATGTTTTTCAGAATGGACTTTAGAAATCATAAAATAGGAGCACTCCCTCTGGGCCAGTTTACCTTGAGAGTGTCTAGAAATCCTCACATCAAGATTAAAACACATTACATGAAAATGCAGTTGTACCCAAAGCACTAAATTTTGATCAGATTTTAAAGTCATGTTTAAAATGTTTGCTCCCTTGGTTGGCAACAGCATATTAATATGCTATAAATTCTTGGTTATTCCTATGGAGCAAATCACCCATCAATTTGAGAGAAGGAATATTTAGAAGCAGTATTTAAGTGACTTTCAAGAGTGGGTGTGTGACATCCTCATCCTGTTATTTCCCTTATCAAAATAAAAGCTTCATAGATTTTTGAATATAAACATCATTTAACGTCTACTTGCTTGGATAAAATTCTGATTTATCCTAGTTGTTTGTGTTCCTAACTTCAGTTCTACTCTATTAAGTGTATACATAGGACCATGACCTGGTGTCAGGACCAGAAGGAGGTCACTTAAATCAAAAGCCTCTAGCTTGAGAACCACTCTCCAAAAGGAAAGGCTAGTGTGTTCTTCCCTTTTCAGCCTAAATCAGACATTAATGTTAAGCAGACAGGATTCACTGACTTTCCCACATCATTGAAATTACTCTTAGTTTTGACAATACTGTCAAAGTGTTGTCAATTCTGAAATTATAATTTTACATTGGTCTTCTCATCTTAGATTGTAAGCAGTCTGCAAGTCAAGTTATCTATGATCCACCATCATGTTCTCTCTGGTGCTAAAATCTAAGATCAATCCTCATTAATTCTAGTTGGTTCAGCCATTTCTATGGCTGTTTCGATCTCTTTGCTGCCCTGGGATCAGTAAAGAAGCTTATTCATTTCTCTAATTTCATCTCCCACAGCTTCTACTCAAAAATATGTTACGATGATCTCAACTTTCCCCATAAGTCACGAATGCAACCCAGGTACGTTTTTAAAGAATTTAGTAGAGTTCCAAAACAGAGTAGCAGACTTGACCTTTTTTAATGCTTTTTTAATGCCGTTAGTGTAGACTAACTCAGTTCCTGTGGATGGAATTAAAATTCACTGTCGAGAATGATGATATTACCTGTGGACTTGTGGTATATGGCTCCATTGTTTTGAGGTCCATTCCTTCTCTATGTAATTTATTGAGTGTTTTTATCCTGAGAAAGTACTGAATTTTTGTCAAGTGCTTTTTCTGCATCTATCAAAATCATCACATAATTTTTTTTCATTCCGTTAGGATAGTTTAACACATTTATTGATTTACATACATTTAATCATCTTTGCATCCCAGGGATAAATCCCACTTGATTGTGGTAAGTGATCCTTTTAATGTGCTCTTGAATTTGAGTTGCCTTTTTTTGTTAGTGACAGGAGCCCCTGACATCTACTCTCTTGTCAATTTCCAGTGCACAATACGATATTACTAAAGAGCGTCATCATGATCTATATTACGCATCTAGACTTTTTCATCACATGTAATTGCAGATTTTTACCCTTGGCCAACATTTCTCCATTTTTCCTACCAACTCTCCCCAGTAATCTCTGCTCTAGTGCCTCTACGTATTCCACTTCTTTAGATTCCTTGAGTGAGATCTTACCGTCCCTTTCTTTATCTAACTGGTTTATTTCACTTGACATAATGTCCTTCAGGTTCATCCATGTTGTCATCAAAAGCAAGTTCTCCTTTTATAAGTCTCAATAATATTCCAACACACACACACACACACACACACACACACCCCACAATTTCTTTATTCACCCATCCATTGACAGACACTTGAGTGGTTTCCATGTTATGGTTATTGTGAATACTGGTGCAGTGATCCCAAGGGCACAGATACCTATTTTAAACACCAATGTCATTTCCTTGGTGCATATTCCTAGAAGAGGGATCCATGTATCGTAAGTGAACCACCCAGCTGCATGGGTGACCAAGAGACCTGGGGGACATCTGGAGATGAGATACAAGATACAGGCTGATTAAGAAATGCTCTTGGGGAGGTCCAGGGGTGACAGGCTGAGCACGGGCCTCTCTGCTCCCTGCAGTGCCTCAAGTGCCTTGGCTCTCCTACCCCTCACAAAGCTCTGTCCAGGTGAGCACTCCCCTCTCCACAGGCTCTGACAGACTCCAGTCAGACACCAGTTGTGGTGGGATTTTCCAGGCAGCTTATAGACACAGCATCAGCTTAGCTTGCTTTCCGCATTGCGTGACCCCCAGGAACTGGACATCCCGAAAGCAGCTCTCCACACAGTGCTAACTGGCCCTAGTTCCCAGCGTGCATGAGATAAAGCAGTGTCCTCAAGATACTGTGTGTGGACATTGTGGCCAGATTCTCATTGTTCCCTTGACTTGGCCAGGTGCAGGGGCATTCAGTGACAGGGTGCTTTATCATCCCCTTTCTCTAAGGATGCAAGACAGCAGTTCTCTTTTTAACTTTTTGGGATATCTCCATACTGCTTTCTACAAGGGTTGTATCAATTAACATTCCCACTAACAGTCTATAACAGTTCCCTTTTCTTTGCATTCTCTTATCTTTTTGATAATAGTCATCATAATAGGTATGAGGACACATGTAAATTTTTATTACCTTGTTATTAAACATATATGAGCAATGAAGGAACACAAATTTTCTTGAAGACTGCAGGATGATATGCTTAGAAAAATGAACAGAAAGAAAAAGATCCCAAAGGAAACAAAAAGTTCAAGGAATATAAAATGTTTTATAGTATTAAATCTCTCATTGGTATCATCAGAGACACTGAAAAGACATTATATCCATGAAACTAGGAAAGAAGAACAAGAGGAGGAGGAGCAGGAGGAAGAAGAGGAGGAGGAGGAGTGGGAGGAAGAGCTGGAGAAGGAGGAGAAAGAAATGCTCAGATTATAAGAAAAGCATTTTTATAAATTACTGATAATAATAATGCTGCTAATTTTAAAACCTCAGTATTTATCCTGAGAAAATGAAAATGTATTTTTATACAAAACTCTGTGAGCATAATCATCCAAACTTAAAAAATGCCCAAATGTCCTCCAATTTAAGAATTCATTCTAAGTTAAATCCAAAGTATAGTAATTTATAAAATAGAATACTACTTAGCAATGCAAGTAGCAAATTAGCAATGCACACAACATGGATGAGATTTAAAAACATTAAGCTAAGTAAAAGAAACCAGGTTTAGAAGTCTTTATTCTCTGTGAATCTACTTCTTGACATTCCCAAAGGGCCAAACCTGTAAATACAGAGAACATCAGCAGTTTCAGGAGCGAGGGTCAGGGGAGCTGTGGGGATGGACTGACCGCAGAGGGAACTTGCTCTCTAATCTGCATCTTGATGGTAACGATGATCACACTACTTGAAGTTTGACAAATTTAATAAGACTGAATCTTTACTGAGGCATAAAAATTGTACTTCAGTAAATCTGACTTTTAAGAAAAATTAATAGAAATAAAAGATGAGGTTGCGACTTCCCTAGAAAACAAATAAAAAAGATAATGGCACAGAAATTAGAAATTTTAAAGGACAGAAGTGATAAAATGATCACTTATAATTCAGAAGAACAGAGTTCCATAGCTCTAAGTCTTGAATCCTCTGTTTGAAAGAATAAAAAAAGACACACTTCAGCATGAGATTATGCGCTTAGAGAGGCAGGAACTGGGGAGAACATCGCTCCCACGATTACACCAAGAAATAGCAGCATGAACTCAAAATGAGTACCTTTCATTGAATTCATTAAGTAACTAAGTTGAAGTTAAAGCAATAAACCTGTAATCTGAAGAGTGGCAGAGACCTGTAGGAAGAAACGGAACCCAAGGACTAGCAAACCTGGAGAGATCCTGCTGGATACCATACAAGCTAGGAAGGAGCCTCGGCAACAATTCTTAGTGCATCCCTGAGAGCCAGGAATGAGCTAATGTGAGCTGCTGGGAGCAGCCGGCAGAGGGGTTTACCTCCTGAGACCTTTGCTTCTGCAAACTTTGCCAGGAAGACCAGGGACAATGCTATGACACTCCCTTGTGGTGTTGGCCAGCAAAGGAAGAAAGCAGCTCTCACAGTGGAAAAGCCAATGGACTCCTCTCCTTGGTCTCCCTGAGGAAAGAAAAGCCTCCTTCTGCAATAGAGAGGGCATGACAACATTAGCCTGAGGCCAAGGTGACACCTCCTGGGGCCTCTGGAAGGAGAAGCAGGGGAGATGCTCCACCCAGGGGAGAGGCCAGGGTACCTGGCCCCACTCCAATGCCCAGCACCACTGAGCTGCATAGGCCCAGCTTCATCAGACACAGGGAGCCACCGACACCCCTCCACCACAAAGAAGCCTCCAGAAGAGCTCCTGCAACAGAGTCTCTTAGGAGAAGAAACCCAAGGGAAAACCCAAAGCCATGCAAGGAACATACACTAAAAAATAAAAACCCTGAAGCACACCAGGCTGCACTCCAAACATGGCGTCACTGAGAAACCAAAGTCTAAACATGCTGTCCGCCCAGCCCACCTCCTGACTCGGTGAACACACTCCCAAACCACAGCCCCAGCAGAGTGCAGCTACGCTCATCATGAAGCATAGACACTTCACTCAAAACACAGTGCCTGACTTTCAGCAGAAAGGCATATTTTAAAGGCAAGACCCACTAAGCATGGTGGTGCACACCTGTGAACCCAGTGACTCTGGAGGCTGAAGCAGGAGAATTACAAAGTCAAGGCCACCTTGGCAACTTAAGGAGACCCTAAGCAATTTAGCAAGACCCTGACTTGAAATTAGAAATTGAAAAGAGCTGGGGATGTGGTTCAATGGTAGAACAGCCTTGGATTCAACCCCAGCATTACAACATCAAATAAGCAAATAAACAAATAAATAAATAAATGTAAGAAAAATGATCATCAGAATCTGACTCAGTGCTATGGACTGAATTGTTATGAACTGATTGGATCCAAACCAACAAATTCCAGTGTTGAAGCCATAGCCCCTGACATGGCTGTATCTGAGACAAGGTCTTTAGGAAGAAATTCAGAGTCAGTGCAGTTCTAAGTGTGAGGTCCTGATCTGACAGGGCTGGTCTCATAAGAAGTAAGAGAGAGTCCTGCAACCACGGGAACACAGCAAGAAGGTGTCAGTCTCCAAGCCAGGACCCTGGCCTCACCCGCAGAAGCTGTCTGTGCTGGGACCCTAATCTCAAACTTCCAGTCTCCAGGACTGGGAGAAAATAAAGTTCTGCTGTGAAAATCCCAGCGTGTGGCACGGTGGTAGGGCTCTCTTGTTGCCTAACACACTCAGACACCACCCAGAGCTAGAAATAAAAAAACAGCAACAGAGATGAACAGTCACTTCAACAGGATCACCAACAGAGGTGATGCCCCTAGGAAAGAATCCATGCACCTTAAGAAATGCAAAGAGCAATGCAATGGGAGCTGGAGGTGAATAAAAAAAAAAAATAGAACAGTGCATCCAGGAAATGTGGGGTTAGAGCAGAGGGTGTGGTATATGCATGATTGCAATCCTCAGAGATCAGTGAGAACAACAGAGAAGAATAATGGCTGGGACTTTCTAAATGTAATGATAATCAGCAAAGCACAAATCAAAGAAGTACAGAGAACACCAAGCTGTATTTAACAAAAAATATAAAACTTGGGCACACCATATTGAAACTACTGAAACCTAAAGGGGGAAAAATCAAAGGCCATCCAGAGCAAAAAATTATACTATAACTATATGATATAAAGCTATAAAGTTGCATTATAAATTACATTATCTACAGAGGAGCAAGGATAAGAATTACAGCAGGAATCTCATGATAAGCTGTGTATGCAAGAAACAAAAAAGGATTGGCATCTTTAAAATGCTGAAAGAAAAAAAGATCTGTACTCAGGAAACATTTCAAAAATAAAACAGAAATAAAGAGTTTCTCAGAAAAATAAGAACTGAGGGAATTCATCACCAGCTGACATGCTGTACAACCAATATGAAAGGAAGTTCCTCAAGCAGAGAAATGTGCCGTATCCGAGGAACCTGGGTCTACTCAAACAAATAATGAACTTGGAAATGCAACAAGTCATTGCAAAATCTCAGAACACCAAGGACGATCCTAGAAGGTTCCAGGCAGACATGGATAATTGGGTGTGTGGAGTTCAGAGTCACAGGGCAGCCTTGTCTCCCCAGGGAAGGTGGGAGCTGGAAGATGGGGAGTGGGTCTTACAAAGAGGGATGATTATTTTCAACTGGAACTCTTCATTGCAAACACTGAAATAGTCGAGTTGGAATAAAGGCATGTTCACGCTTTCTTAAGTTTCTTGGGATACATTTTTACAAATTATGTGAAGGAAATAAGGCAGAGAATGATGAGATTCAGAAAACAGTGTCTAACCAGGACAGTGGCTGGGGAATCTCCAGGCTCACCCAGATCTTCCAGAAGATCCAGTCCAGATAGCAGCAGAGAGGAGGTTTCTAGACTCACAAGAGGCAAGGATGAAGTGGCAGAGAGTTTGGATGAATTTGAAGAAAAGAATTGAGTGGTCTGGGCAAATCTATTTTTTTCTTTCTAGTTCGACAATAGGCAAATGGACATTTAAACAGCACTGAAGCCACAGCAAAGGAAATGCAATTATGCTACACTGTTTGGCACAGAGGGGTAAAATGATCTGGGCTAAATTTTTTAAAAAGATGAATCTCTAGCTGCCATGCCAACAATAGGCTGAAGGGGAAAGAATGAGAGCAGGCTGGCAGAACCTGGCAGAGGGCAAATAGATTGTGGATTATGGATTTGCTGACCATCAGCCTGTGACATGAGAGGGGCACGCATCAGGGGAAGCCAGAGGAAGCTGGAACACTGCTGGCAGACAAGGTGGGCACAGAGGTGCCACTGACCAAGAGGAAGGAGGAGGAGGGGCAGGTTCAGGCCAGGAAGAGTCCACTTGAAATGTAAATTTGGGACCGTTGATGAACATCTGGGTGCGGCACTGAGTGGTGAGCCAGCTCTTTAATACCTCAGTGGACAGAAGTAGAGGTGCAGAAGTCCAAATTGCAGGAGAGAAAGCAGGCCAAGCGGGTCATGGCTCAGAGGTGCAGCCTAGAATCTGTGCAGTGGGAGAACCCCGTAAATCCTGAGACCAAGCTCTGCAGACAGATCACCGAGATGAGCAGACACCACCAGGGAGGGGAGAGGAAGATCAAGTGTCCCTGAAAACAACTGAAAAAAAAATGCTTCAAGGAAGGAATGAGCATCACATGAGATACTGAGTGTGGATGGAGACCCAGGGGGGCTGGGGACAGACCCTCATGTTTAGCAAACTGGGGGTCAAGAGCAATATTCACAAGAAGCATTTTGTGGTGTGGTAGGAACCAAAAAGAATTTTCTCCAGAGAAAGGAGGAGGAAAGAAATTAAGAAATTGTGTTAAAGAGTAACACAATTTTTATAATTGATTTATTTGGGGCAATAGCTTTTTGAAGACATAATTCAAACATCACACAATATATATTCACAAATCAACTCCTTCCAGAAGTTTCACCCTCAGACAAAGGCAAAAATGGAGAATTAGCTTGAAAGATGATTTGGAAGAGGGGATCTTTTTTAGCTGTAAGAAGTTTGAGAATGTGTGTACATTAACAAAACGATCAAGAAGAGAAGAGGATGCAGAGCTCAGAGGGAACCATGGTTGGAGGGGCGCCCTGAGGCAGGAGAGGGGGACTGTGAGCAGGCCCTCAGAGGAGAGGTGGGCTTCAGATGGGCGCACAGGTGGTTTATTGGCACCACGGGGCCGACACAGGCAGGATGGCAGCTGTGGTCATCCAAGCCACCAGACGTTCTCTGGCCACTACCTCTAATTTCTCAGGGAAATTGAAAACAAGATCTCCTTCTGAAAGGGACCATGGTGAAGGAGATATTGGAGCATTCAGGGCAAGGAAAAAATAGTGTGCAGGAAGACAGCCTGTGAATCAACTGGGACAGTGTGACATGGGTACAGGGCATGACAAGGGTGCCTCTGAATTATTAATCATGACACAGCAAGTGGCCATGTTCTGCGACCAAGAAGGAGGCTGTGTCCACTGAATGTGACTGGAGAGTTCCTAAGGACTATTTTTATAATGAATCAAGTAGAACCGTGGTCCCAGGGGGAAGTGAAGATGAAACAGTAATAGGATCAAAATACTCTATAGTTCTCAATGAAGGAGTAGAAATTAGAGTATTAGATGGAACTGATTTTCCTCCTGAGTAGTCTATCAACAGTCAATCGTTGCTTAAAAAAGCCTCATGCTAATTACATAAAGAAAAACCTTGATGACATCGAGGAAAAGTTAGAGCTGGATATATATTGAAGGTTGTCGGAAGATGAAAAGTAGGCCAGATGGATTTCATAATAGAAAACAAGGAGTCAGAGACAGGCCTGGGGTTAAAGGAGGAAGAAACAGAGAGAGTCATTGAAAATGACAGTGGTAATCTGTATAGAAAAACAGAGGAAAGGGGAAGCAAACTGGGGTGCTATACTAGAGTTAAGTCACTACCTGGCACAGCAGTCAATAAACACTGTTGAAATTAATAAATTGAAATGAAAGGTATGTCAGTATGTTTCGGGATAAGCAATCTAAGGCAATGTGATCATCATCTTGGACACAGTGTTCAAGAGAATGCTAAAACCAGCATTTGCCCCAGAGGAGCAGAACTAGTGGTCAAGACAAGACAGGGATTATTGCTTTTGTTGAACGTATCTTCTAGACCTTTAGAATTTTAACTATGTAAAAGTTTCATCAAAGCCATTTCTTGGATAAACAATGTACTTTAAAAATTGTTTTGAATGTGGAGGGGTGCTGTATTTTGTCAAATGCTTTTTCTGCATCTATTGAAATGATCATGTGATTCTTAACTTTAAATCTATTGATGTGATGAATTATGTTTAATGATTTCCATATGTTGAACCAACCTTGCATCCCTGCAATGAGCCCCACTTGATCATGGTGCCCTATCTTTTTGTATGCAATTTGCAGAATTTTATTGAGAATTTTTGCATCTATGTTCATCAGGGAAATTGGTCTGAAGTTTTCCTTCCTTGATGTGTCTTTTTCTGGTTTTGGTATCAGGGTGATAATAGCCTCACAGAACGAGTTTGGAAGGGTTCCCTCCTTTTCTAATTCATGGAATAATTTGAGGAGTATTGGTTGATTCTTCTTTGAAAGTGTTGTAGAACTCAGCTGGGAATCTATCTGGTCGTGGGCTTTTCTTAATTTATAGGCTTTTGATGGCTTCTATTTCATTACTTGAAATTGTTCTATTTAATCATGTATGACCTCCTGATTAAAAATTCACAATCTTAACATGGACCAAGAGAAACAGGAGTAACGAAGCTAATTCAAGCAACAGACTGTAGAGTGTTGGGATGCTGCATGATGGGAGAGGAGTTGGTTCTCAAAGAAAACCTAAGGGTCTGTAATGGGCATGAGCTAAAAATGGACAGAACCGCCGGAGAAACACAGGAAGCCACAGGTCTCACCGGAGGTGTCACTGCTCCTCCACAGGAATGGACAGATCCATTAGGCAGAAAATCCATCCCTCAGCCACACCAGCAACAACTGGATATAGTTTAAATATAGAGATTTCATAGAACAACAGCACAACACTTATCCTTCCCAAGCTCACACGGGACATTCACTGAATTAAACCATTTTATAGACTTTAGATCACACCTTAACAAATCATATAACAGCTGCTCTCACATCATAATGGAAGTAAATGAGAAATCAATAACATAAAAATATCAGAAAATGTTCAAAATACCTACAGAGTAAACCACATACCACTAAGTAATCTGAAAGCCAAAGAAGAAATCTCAATGGTAATTTTAAATATTTGAACCAAAGTAAAATGAAGATACAACTTATTCAAATTATGTATATGCATATACTATACATATATAATTGAATATACATGCAATATATATTATATATTATATATGTGCATGTTTATATCTTGTTCAGAAGATTGAGATCTAAAGTCAATCATCTAAGCTTCCACCTTAGGAAACTAGGTGAGGGGAAGGAAAAATTAAATCCAAATTAAGCAGAAGAAAAGGAATTTAAAGGATAGAAATTTCTGGGTGTGGGGGCACACACCAGTGGCTCAGGAGGCTGAGACAGGAGCATCACAAGTTCAAAGCCAACCTCAGCAATGGTGAGGCACTAAGCAACTCAGTGAGACCCTGTCTCTAAACAAAATACAGAATAGGACTGGGGATGTGGCTCAGTGGTCAAGTGTCCCCAAATTTAATTCCCAGTAACCCATCCCCCAGAAAAAGAATAGGAATCAATGAAATTGAGAACAGGAAAAAAAATCAATGAAACCAAAATTTGGTTCTTTGAAAAGATCAATGAAATTAATAAGCCTCTAAACAAACTAAATAAGAAAGAGAAAGGCAAATGACTAATATAAAAAATGAAAGAGGATACATTACTGCAGACCTCATGAACATTAAAATGTAATGAAGAGCCAGTGGTGCACATCCATAATCTCAGCAGCTCTGGAGGATAAAGCAGGAGGATCGTAAGTTCAAAGCCTCCTCAATTTAGCAAGGTCCTAAGCAACTCATGGAGACCCTGTCTCCAAATAAAAAGTTAAAAAGGCTGGGATGTGACTCTATGGTTAAGCACCCCTACAATCAATTCATGGTACAAAAAAATAGTTTAATAATAAATAAATATAAGAACAACTATATGCCCACAAATTGAAAATCTAGATGAAGTGGACCACTTATTTAAAACAATCTCACAAGAAGGAAGAGACTAGTCCTCTATTAAGACTTTAAATTAGTAACTAATTATCTTCAAACAGAAGGTCCGAGACTCGGATGCATTCACTGATGAATTCTACCAAACATTTAAGGAAGAAAATTTTTCAGTTCTCTGCAATATCTTTCAAAGACGGAAGCTGAGGAAATGATTTCCAAATCATCCTCTGGGCCTGCATTTCCTGAATATCAAAACCAGACAAAATCATGACAGAGAAAACTACAGACAAACTTCATGAACATAAATTCAAAAATCCTCAACAAAAGATTATTAAATTAATCTTAAAATATACAAAAAGAATTACACAGCATTATGAAGTGGCATTTATCACAAAGATGTAACACTGGATCAACATTCCAAAGTCAAATATATCCATCACTATTTGACTAAGGCAGAAAAATCACATGATGGTATTAACAGATTCAGATAAAGCATTTGATAAAAGTCACTCATTTATGATTTTTAAATCTCACAGTAAACAAGTAATAGTGGGGAACTTCTCAACTTGTTAAAGAATATCTACAAACAACTTATATCTACCCTTAAACTTAATGTAAAAAAAACTGTTTTCCCACTAATATTAGAAACAAGGTAAAGGTGTCTTCATTCACCATTTGTTTTTAATTTCATAGTTGATGTCCTAACAATTGCAATAAGAAAAGAAATAAAATGTACATTGATGAGTAAGAAAGAAACATAACTGTCTTTGTTCTAAGATAGCATGATTGTCTATACAGAAAATTGAAAGGATCCAACCGTTGGAACTAATAAATTATTATAGCTTATTTACAGGTTACAAGGTTAAGATACAAAAGTCAATAACTTTCTCATATACCAGCAATGAACAGTTGGAATTTGAAATTTAAAAGAAAATAAAACAGTATCACACATATTAGTACCCAAAAATGTGAACTACTTATATATAAATCCAACAAAATATGTATATGATTTATATGAGGAAAATGGCAAAACATTTGATGAACAAAATCAGAGAACAACAAAATCAATGGAGAGATATTTCACTTTTATAGACAAGAAGATTCCATATTATCAAGATGTCGATTCTTCCCAGCTTCATCTTCAGATTCAATGCAATCCCTATCAAAATCCCACAAGTTATTTAGTTGATATTGACAGATTGATTGAAAAGTTTGTATGGATAAGCAAAAACCCAGAATAAACAACTCAATATTGAAGTAAAAGAACAAAGTCAGAAGACTGACACTACTTGACTTGGAGACTTATTATAAAGCTACATATCAAGGCAGTATGGTACTGATGAAATAATAAATAAATAGATCCATGAAAAAGAATAGGGAGTCCCAAAATAGACCCCTATATCCAAAGTCAACTGATATTTGACAGTTGGACAAAGGAGCAAGAACAATTCAATGGAGAAAATATCACACTTTCAACAAATGATGTTAGATGTTACACATGGATGTTACACATCCACATACATGAAAATGAATTTAGACACAGACCTTACACCCTGCACAAAAATTAACTAAAAGGACCTCATACACCTAAATGTTAAATGCAGACTATAAACTCCAAGAAGCTAACATAGAATAAAACCTGTATGATATTACATATGATGCTGACATTTGAGATAGAGCACTAAACACCTAATCAATGAAAGAAAGACTTGATCATCTTGGACATCATTGAAATTAAAAATGTATGCTTCATTAAAGACACTGCCAAGAGAATGAGAACAAACTAATAATCAGAAGGAAATATTTGTAAAACCTGTATCTGATAAAGGACTGCTATCCAAGATACATGAAGAACTCTTAAAACTCAACAATAAGAGAAAAACCAACCCAATCAGACAGTGGACCACAATTCTTCATAGAACCTTCACTTATAAAGGTAGACAGGTGGTATACAAACATACGAAAAGATGCTCCAGATGGTACTTCATCAGGGAAATGTAAATTAGAACAACAATGGGATACTACTATGCAGATATTAGAAGGGCCAAAATCCAGGATACAGGAAGCACCAAATGCTAGTGAGGATTGGACCAACAGGAAGGCTCATCTTTGCAGATACAAATATAAAATGGTATAACCACTTTGGAAGACAAGTTGGCAGCTTCCTGTGAAATGAAACATTCTCTTCCAATCCATCAATCTAGCTACTCGGTATGTACCCAAAGGAGTTGAAAACCAGGTCCATACAAAACCTGTAACATGGATGTTTGTAGAACATTCATAGAATATAGAATTATTCATAATTGTCAAAACTTGGAAGCAACCAAGGTGTCCTGCAGTGGGTGATTGGACAAATAAACTGTGGTCCATCTAGACAATGGAATATTACTCAGTGCGAAAAAGAAATGAGCTATCAAGTCATGAAATACATAGAAAAACTGAGATTTATGCTACTAAGTGAAAACAATCAGTCTGAAAGGGTTGCATCCTGTATGATTGCAGCTATGTGAAATTTTAGATCAGTGGGTGCCCACAGAGAAAGAGATAAATAGGCAGAGCCCAGAGGATTTTTAGGGCAGTGAAATGACTCTGTGATGCTATAACCATGGATGCATGCCATCATACATTTGTCTAAACAGGAGTGAACCCTAGTATAGCTGGATTTTTGGATGTGCTTCTCTGGTGAGAAATCCTGATAATAAGGGAGGCCAGGCATGTTTGGGGAAAATGTGGAAAATCTCTGTATTTTCTGCTCATTTCCTGGGAACCCGAAATCCCTCTAAAAAATAAAGTCTATAAAAATTAATGGCCACATAAATTAGCAGTCAGATCTGTAATTAAGTTGAATATCTTCAGGATATAGTGAAAAGTTCATACATTTTCTTATGTTTGAAAAAGTTTGCTGTTTTACCTCACAACCAACAGGATAAACGGGGAGATTTGGAACCCTTTTAATTTCTCTAGTCTTAAGAAACCCAAGGTGGAAAAGTCTTCACATAGAAAGTTTCCAGTTTCACTTATAATTCATAAGAGAGAGAGAGAGTGGGAGGTTTTTAAATTTTTTAAAAGAAAGACCTAAGAAAAAAAAATTTCTAGCAAATAGATTTTACCCATAAACATTTTGATGAGTCCCATAAACATTTTGATGAGTCTGATGGAAACAAACCAAAAATAATAATTTGTAGGGGACAGTGCTAGAGAAACATATCTTGCTTTCCCTTATCACAAAATATTTGAAAATGAATTTATGATTTTGGTGAATGTGCTGAGCAAAGAGGCCCTGCACCTCCCACGCCTGGCTTCCTTGCTTTCTGTCAGCATTAGGGAAGAAGAACACGAAGATCACTGGCACGTGGAGCACGGGCTGTCCTTGTGCCGTAAGTTCATTGGTTCACTCTCAACAAAGATCTGATGAATTGTTAATTTTTTTTTTTAAAGTCCCAAACAGATACGCAAAGAGAGAAGAGTGTGATGGATTCCATGTGTACACGTCCCAGTCTCAGCAATGAGCAATATATAGCTAACCTTTTCCCATGGTTATCACCACCCAGTTACCATCATTTCTATTATTTCCAAACAAACCTCAGTGGATGTGCTTAAAACGTATGAGGACTATAATCGCTATGTAAAGACCTCATGTCGCTATGTAAAGATCTCAGCATGCTCTGCTGAAGGCCAGTGTTTTAGTCAGCTTTTTCACTGTTGTGACCTAAAGACCTGACAAGCACAATGTTGGAGGCAAAGCTTGCTTGGGGGTTATAGTTTCAAAGGTCTCAGTCCATAGATGGCTGGCTCCATTCCTTGGGGCTTAGGAGTAAGTTCTAACATCATGGCAGAACGATGTGGCAGAAGAAAGCAGCTAGGAACATAGCCCAGGAAACAGAGACTCCATTCACCGGAGACAAAATATAAACTCCAAAGGCACATCTGCAGTGACCCACCTTCTCTGGCCACACTGTCTCTGCCCACCGCACCGCCCAGTTGATCCCTATCAGGAGATTATTCACTGATTGGGTTGAGGCTCCCATAACCCACCATGTCACCTCTAAACTTTCTTGCATTGTCTCTCACATGCGCTCTTTGGGGACAGCTCAGATCTAAACCATTACAGCTAGGTACTGATTTTTAAACCTAACCACCCTTTACTATTACCATCTATGATTTAATAATGATTCCTCAATATCATCAACTATCAGATTAGTGTTCACATTTTCTTAACTCACCTAGATTTTCTTTAATAATATGTTCGAGCTGGGAACCCAAAGTTGAGGTACAAATAAACAATCTACAGACCTTTTTCTGGTTCAAAATCCAACCCAGGACCTCATGTTGCATTCAATTGTCTTGTCTCCTGCTTCTCCCCCTGTTCGTGATGTCCTTCAGTGTTTTGAAGAATATTTCCTTTGGATTTTTTTTTCTATGACTTGATAGTCTTGAAAAATACTGACCAAATATTTTATAGAAGGTCTCTCAGCTGATGTCTGTCTGACATTTTCCATAATTAGGTTATGATGCTTTTACTGACTCTTTTTGGTGAATCATACCACCATGGAAATGATTTCAGTAGGTCCTTCATTTGGTTAAAATGAAGTCTGCAGGTTCTCCACTAGGAATGTAATATTTTTTCTTGTAATCGATAAGTATCTCATACATACTTGGATATTATTCAGTTATCCTTTTGCTTACTATAATTTTGCCACTAATTTTAGCTTTATCAAAAATTATTTCCTGCAACAATTATTTTTATTATTAAGGTGTTTGTTTAATGGTAACTTTAGATTACTAACTTTCCTTCTATGATTATTCATTAGAGTTCCACAATAAGAATGCCCTTTCACCATCATTTATTTATCTTATCAGTTATTTATTTTATATCAGTATGAATACATGGATATTTATTAATTCCTTGGGTCATAGCTATTATTATGTCACTTTTTTTTTGCTCAAATTATTCCAGATTTTCCCATTGGGAGGTGATACTTCTTGGTATCTATATTCTTTCAACATGTCCCTAAATTTTCTGCATGCCCATATTTTCTAGTACCAAAGGATATTCTAGGACTAACTTTTATTTTGTCGACCCTGCTTCTGGACTGGTTGTTAGGTGTCAGACACAAGGTAAAAGTTTTATAGATTAATAACTTAGTTCATGCCTTATAAAAGTCCATAAAGTATACATCTTTTTTGAATCCAGTTTTAAATAAAGAAACTGAGGCACAGTGAGTTAAATAAATTCCTCAATTTACACAACTACTTAGTGGCAGAGTCACATTTTAACCCATTCACAGTAGCCTCAAAAAATAAAATAAAATGCTTAGTAGTAAATCTAACCAAGAAGGTGAAAGAACTCTGCAATGAAAACTATATAACATTGAATAAAGAAATTGAATAAGGCACAGAAAATGGAAAGATCTCCCATGTCCACGGATAAGCAGAATTGATATTGTTAAAATGGCCATACTACCAAAAGCAATATACAAATTCAATGCAATCCCCATTAAAACTCAAATGACATTCTTCAGAACTAGAAAAAAAAAAGTTCTAATGTTCATTTGAAGAATAAAAGACACAAAATAACCAAAGCAATTCTAAGTCCAAAAAACAATGCTAGAGATATCACAATATCTGACTTCAAATCATACCACAAAGCTAAGAGAAGAAAAGCTGCAAGGTATACTACTGACGTAAAAACAGACACAGAAGCCCAATGGAACAGAAGACATGGAGACATACTCACACAGATACAACCATCTCATCATTGGCAAAGCATCAGAAACATATATTAGAGAAAATACAGCCTTTGAAATAAATGGTTCTGGAAAAGTTGATATTCGTATGTAGAGGAAAAGACTAGGTCCCTATCTCTCACCCTTCACAAAAGTCAACTCAAAATGGATCAGAGATCTAGGAATTGGTCCAGAAACTATGCAACTACTAGAAGAAATCATAGGGTCAACACTCCAAAATATAGGTGTAGGCAATAACTTCATTAATAGGACCCCTAAAGCTCAGGAAATAATGCCAAGAATCAATAAGTGGGACATCACCAAATTAAAGAGCTTCTGCACAGCAAATGAAACAATTAGGAATGTGAAGAGAGAACCTACAGAATGGGAGAAAGCATTTGCCAGTCATTTTTTTCACAAACGATTAATATCCAGAAGATATAAATAACTCAAAAAACTTAGTACCAAAAGAACAAACAATCCAATAAGTAAATGGGATAATGACATTTACTAAATGGACACTTCTCAAAAGAAGAAATACAAATGGCCAACAAATACATAATAAAATGTTCAACATCATTAGCAATTAGGGAAATGTAAATCAAAACTATACTGAAATTTCCTCTGCAGTTAGAATGGCAGTCATCGAGAATACAAACATTAATAAATGCTGGAGAGGACGTGGAGAAAAATGAACACTTTTATACTGTTGGTAGGATTACAAACTAGAACAAGCACAATGGAAATCAGTATGGCAGTTCCTCAAAAGTCTGGGCGTGGACCCACTATATGACCCAGCTATACCATTCTTTAGTATTTATCCTGAAGAATCAGTCATCCTACTCCAGTGATATGTGCATAACCATGTATAGCAGCCCAGGTGTCCATCAGTGGATGAGTGGAAAGGAAATGTGGAGTATATACACAATAGAGCTTTATTCAGCCACAAAGAAAAATGAAATTATGTCATTTTCTGAAAATGGATGGAACTTGAGAACATTATGTTAAGTGAAATAAGCTAAACTCAGCAGAAAGTTGAGGGTCCCATGTTTTCTTTCATGTCGAAGCTAAAAAGGAAAAATGAAAAGAAGGGCATAGTGGGGGTCTCTTGAAAATAGAGGGAGAGCAGTGGATCAGAGGAAAGGAACCAAGGGCAGGGAGGAGTGTAGAGAGCCAGGAAATACTGGGGAGCGATACCAACCACATTACATAGTTACATTGTACATTGTGTGCATGTACAAATATGTAGCAACAAATCCTCCATTGTGCACAACTATAATACACAATAAAAAATATGGGTAAAAGCCTACTAAAATAATTCCAAAGACTTCTTGGATATCAAACAAAAAGAAGAGAGAAAAAGAGTCACCAATTGCAAGGGTGAAGTCAGCAATTGCTTTTCCTAAGCAAAAAAAAAAATAAAGTTTTGAGGTTGCAGAGAAGAAAATGCTCTTATAATCAAGCCTTCCAGACCATTATCAAACTACTTCCCTTTTGGAGAACATCATGAGGCCTAAGAGAATAGCCTTCCTTCTCTTTTCTCCAAGTAATCCCTGCAACCTTTAAGAAAATATCAATTCCACATTTCTTCATTTTCCCCTGGCTTCCTTTCAAGATCCAATAATAAACTGAGGTGGTTCTTCCCCAGATGGGAGAGCAGTGTGACTATGTGACTGATCTTTTTAGATAGGTCATTCCTTAATGATTAGAACATGAAAATATGAGAGTTCTTCCTACATTCAAAGATTTTGGTAAAAACATTTAAAATTAGAACAACCATGAATGGATTGTTAAACAGGATGGAAAATTCACATTGCTAAGATAAAATATTAGACTCTAAGAATATATTTTCTCTCAGAAGCAGCTGGGTTCTGACCACAGCCTCCAACCCCCATTCTTTGTGCCTTTCTCTCTGCCTTTGGGGGATGCTTTAAGATTAATTCAGTGGAAAGGTTTGAGCAGCACTGTGTATGGTAACAATATCAGAGGGTGAATGTAGTTTCTACCCTGTAACCTAAGACAATTGGAAATCAGAAGACCAAACCTGAAGGTTTTCTCTTTCCACCTTTGACAAGTTCCCAGTTTGGAGTGCTGTGTGAGTTTGCATTTTAATTCTTGCACGTGGATCTCTGTTCCAAGTTCTTGGTTAATCTGGAGCCACTCCGCACACCCATATGCACAATTTTAGATGCTCCTTCTGTCTCTCAGACACACAAGGAAGCAGAATGGATTCCTAGGACAAAAGGCCAAGGAGGTAAGTATGGATTTCAGGACCTAGGTTCCCACAGGACATCTGCTAAAGATGGGGACGACAGAAGGAAGACACCCCAGCCAACCTGACTTGATCACACAAATGTGTCCCCCCTGCTTTGTGCTCCTCTGCAGCTCCTCAAGGACAGTGCTCCCCTGGACACTGCAGAGCCCAAGGCAGCCATTCACCAGAACCCCAACAGTCAGACTCCCTACTTGCAATCTCAGTTTAAAACCCACCACTGGGCTATCTAGTCAACCAGGGTGTAGTTGTCCCCCAGCCTAGGATGGTAATAAATATGTCACTTCCGCTTTGCTCACTTCTTTGCAAAGTATCAATATTACTAATATATTGATTAACTTTTGTCCATTCTGAACAGCCATGATTCCCAAAAGGAGAAGATTATACCTGCCATAAGCTACAGAGAGACAAGTCAAAATCCTGGCCATGAGGTCAGGGAGAGGAAGATAGGGGTGGTTACAGGGTTTCGTTTTTTTTTTTTTTTTTTTTTTTAAGTATCCTATACCACCCTCTGGGGGCCAAGAAGATCTGAATCATGATGGAGGGAAATACCCAACCCTATTCTCCACTGCTCCCCTATTCTGAGAAATGGGACATGCAATAACTGAGGTTGCTGATGAATATATTTGCTCATTATGAATGCAGCAAAGGCAGAAAATTAAAGGTGGTGAATGAAACCTATGGAACATTGACCATTTCGGGCACTGATTTCCTATTAGTGTCTCAAACTTGCCTTTAAGTTATGAATGCCAGGCATGTAGTACTCCCTGAATAAATATTAGGTGAATCAATCCTATCCAGAGTTGCATAGAATTTAAACCTTTCCTGACTTTACACAGGAAAGCGATCACGGCATTGCCCTGTGAATAAGACTGGCCAAGCTGATGATATACGAAGAAATTAAACCCAAAATTAAGTCTTCATTTCTGAAAGAAATAATCGGCATGCCTGCATTCTCCACGTAGCACAACGTGCCACACAGCCTTCAATGAGAGCAGTCAAGGAGTCCACAGAGATGGATTTGAATGACAGAGGGTGACTTCGTTTTCTTTCCCCACTGTCTCTGAGTTTGATTGAGAGAGTAGGTTGGGTCCCAGAAAGAGGACTTCAAGTTGTTTGGAGAATTCACCAAATCTCAGCCTACTTCTATAACCTCTCTCTACTGACCCAGGATTTAGGTGAGTAGCTTCCCAGGAACCATACCGAGTAGGACAAAGAAAATCAGGTGAGTATATCCTCCTGTTCATATGGATGACTCGGAGGAGGACCATGGTAGCTCAGTCTCGCTGGGTTCTTGATGCAGCTGGTAAAGTCAGTGCGCATCACCAGCTGCCCCAGTGGGCGGAGCTGGGCTAGGGTAGGAGGTTCCTGCAGAATAGGGCCTGGGGTCTGTGGAGGATTCCTAGGAGAGTGACGGCCATCTCCTTCCATCATTCCACAAAAACGATTCCTGCAAAGAACATCTCGCCATTGTGCTTCAACTCAGTGTGAATGGAAAGGAACACACCAAGGCGTAAAGAGGCCCTTGGGCGCTCCAGTCTTCATTTTCTATCCGTGCTGTTGATTGTTAGCTATCACTTTACCCATCAACCCCTTAGGGAGAAAACCAATCTCAACGGAGACCGCCCCCACCATCATGACGCTTGGGCTGTTGATGAATCATCTTCAAGTTCCAGGAGACCACTGTCCTTTCAAAGAAAAGTGCTTTGCCGGGCGTGGTGGCGCACGCCTGTAATCCCAGAGACTCGGGAGGCTGAGGCAGGAGGATCGCGAGGTCAAAGCAAGCCTCAGCAACTTAGCGAGGCCCTAAGCAACTCAGTGAGACCCTGTCTCTAAATAAATACAAAATAGGGCTGGGGATGTGGCTCAGTGGCCCAGTGCCCTGAGTTCAATCCCTGGTTCCAAAAAGAAAAAAAAAAATTAAAAAGTGCTTTGTGCATTTGTAACCCTGTACCTGCTGTTCTTTCATGTGCTCCCCCAAATTTCCACTTCTCTCAGATGTGTTCTTCCCTACCTATGACCTCTCCCTCTAATTCCACTACTGAAGCATCATGGCAATTTTTTTAAGTTAAGAGAGTGTTTCATATAAAATATAAAATTTGGGTGAAGAGTATGCTCAGAAATGCTCTAGCCACTGTAAGGCCACTGTAATTAGACATTTCCTTTCCCTTCCTTTTTTTTTTTTTTTTTTTTTTTTTTTTTTTTGGGGGAAACACTGGGGTACTGTACCACTGAACCACATCTCCAGCCCTTTTTTTTTTATTTTGAGACAGAGTCGCACTAACCTTCTTAGGGTCTCACTAAGCTGCTGAGACTGGCTTTGAACTTGGGATCCTCCAGCCTCAGTCTCCTGAGCCTCTGGGATTACAGGCATGCTGACTACCACCCCTGGAGAAATTTGTTTTACTTTCCAAGGGCTGTAATCAGGCTTTCATCAACTGGAAAAGAGAAATGAGATATCTATCCAGCTCTAGTGAGGAAGAAGCAGAAGAGGTGTTCAGACAGTCATGAATAAAAACCCATCTCTTAAGACCCAATCAGAACTAGAATGCTGACTTCTAGCAAACCTCTAACATACTAATTAAGATAGTACTCCCATGGAAATAGGCCATCCTAGGATATATTCCCAAGGTCAATCATCAACACCATTATAAGTTTAGTTTCACTTTCTTTTAAATCATTGTACATAATGTTTTAGATCCACTGACTTCAGAATGTTATCTATTATGACCAATATCACTGGGCTATGTTGTCCTAGGAAGTCACCGCCTAGGAACAGATTCACCTACCCAATTCTCATGAATTCTTTGAGAACGTGAGGGCCCCGCTAAGGGGACTGCTAGCTCAAAACGTAAAACAGTACCCAGGTCCCTTTTCGAAATTCTTAAATATTCACACTTAGTAGTTTATGTCCTGGAAGAACCTGCCTTGTCGATCATCAGTCACGTCTTATGTCATTCCGAAGTTGGCCCTGCGTCTGGCACTAACTCAGGTGCGCACAGAGCACGCGCTGCGCGCCCCTCCCCACGCTCCTCCAAAGCTCATCTTCCCACGCACACAAAGCAGGAACCTGCACTACCCCGAGCAACATCCAGTTCTTCTGCCCTCATGTTCACGTTCTCCCTGCGCCCTGGCGCTGGCTGCCGGGTCTCACGACGGCACCCACACTGCCCGGTGCGCACGAACTCTCCTTCACCGCCTGCGTGGCTCTTAGGTGGGCTCTTCCAGCAGATCGCACCTTCGCAGAAACAGAACAGAGGAGAGAAACCCCCTGACGGCATCCCCAGGCCTCCTTGCAGGCGTCAGATCCCCACCTTGGGCCCTTGCACCCGAACAACACCCCACCAGCACCCGGGGCGGGTGCGCGTTCTGGAATGAACCCCTTGCATCTTTTCTGTAACTCATTTCTCTCCCCATTTCCGTGCTCTCTTTTCTAGCCTCAGGTGAGTTTTTTAATGTCATCTTTCCCCCCATCTTCCCACTCTCTCCCTCTCTCTCTAGAAAATGTGGTCCGATTTTTTTTTTTCCTGTGAAACATAATTACCAAAGAGTGCACAAATACATGGCCACGTACGTTCTAAAGGAACAGCTGCAAAATTGCTAATATTAGGTCTAATTTAGCTACAATAAATTAGCAAATGTGTGGAAGCACCAAGATGACAACATAATTATAACAAAAGCCGATGTGTTGAGGTCTGTGGGTAACAATACATGCTAATTTTAGAGAGAGAGGAAAGAACCCTACACCGAAGGAAGCGCACGCGATGCACAGACAGGACTAATGGCTCAGACGCACGCACTTAATGCGACCAATCGCTGTAAAAACAAAAGATGGATGAGACTGCTCAAAAATCGAGTGCTCACAAGCAGTGCAGCCTGGAACCATTAGCTGTCAGGGGTAATGACACTCACGTGCTCAAGTGCAGTCGCAACAGCGCTTTGCCGGGATGGTGGCCGCCCAAGCCGCCGCGCACACCTGCGAAGAGGGCGCCAAATCTACCCGTGCATTCATGATGACAGAGAGGAGAAACCACACTAATAATGTAAAGTATAAACGGAAATAGCAGACAGCACAGAGTGACATTTGCCTGGTCCCAGTCAGCTTGTTAGCTGAAGTGGGTTTTAATTAGCTATTTTCAGCAAGCAAACGAGCAAATTAGTGGCAGCTATAAACAAGAAGAGACAATCAGGCCCAAAGAAAAGGAGAGATGATCAGGGTGCCTTTGCGGAGGGTGGGAAGGGGGAGGGCAAGGAAACGCAAAGCTTTTATTTAAAACTTTTCTCAATTATACAGTCAAATGGGGATTTTTCTTGAAAGCACCTTAGAGACGATCCAATCCTTCCTTCTTTTCCAGATGAAGAGACCGAGGTCCACAGGTGTTAACTGACTTTTCCAAGGTTGGACCTCTGAACACAGCTATATAAAAAGCCAAGTTTATGTTTTCTAAATAAAACTTTGTTTTGAAATATTGCGAGTTGCTCAGTAATCTAAGGATATAACTGGTTATAATTTGGGCCCTACTATGGTGAGATATAACACAAGTGAGAAAAATATTAGAAACAATAAAATGGCGTCTAGGTACAGCCAGAGGCTCTGAGAAGCTGCTGTTCTGGAGGAATCCTCAGCCTGTGGTCGGTGAGTGCCTGCGTGCTTGGTGCACAGTACCAGGTGCTGTGTGCATGATGCACAGTACCAAGTACTTCATGTGCTATTGGGTGGGGTGTGCAGACCAGGACTCAGGCTGACAACACAGCAGAACGTGAGCCCTCCTGACCCGGCACAGAGAGGGTGCCACATCCAGTCTGGGAGTCCCCACCAACATTTGGCAGACATCACTGGTTCGAGTGGTGCCCCAGATATGCCAGCATCCTCAGGACTCCCTGACAAGCACCTCTGTCCTGCAGAAAACTCAAGGACCCTTCCTCCCGCTGGACTGGAAGGGAGAAGGGCCCCGCATGCATAAACAGCAGAAAAAAGAACTAAATCATTTTCATCACCCAATTTAATCTGATTCACAACCTGAAATGTGCTCTTGGGAACACAATACCATGATTGGGAAACAGGCAAAAATCTTGGCCCAGGCAATAACGGAAGTCAGTCGACTTATTTCTTGCCATTAGGAATTTGACCCACGTGTGAAGAGGTTTAGAAGTGATGAAGCATGAGACCACACAAGCCAAACGCAGAGGGAAAGGTAACCGCCAGGACCGAGGAGGAAAGCCAGTGTCCCTACAGCATCTGCCTCTGCTGAGGATTGTGAACTCAAGGACAGTTTGCACAAGAGGAATTGGGAAACTGCAGGCTGCACTTGTCAAGAGGCACCAACGTCATGATCGTAGTGGCTTCAATAGACTGGGAGTTATGTATATGAGGTTCTGCACAGGGCAGAATGTTGGCTGGCTCCACCGTCCCAGCACAGCTTCAAGTGTGGGCTACAACAAATGATGGAGATAAACAGGAAAATGCAAAAAGAGTGTGTCCTGCCTCAGCTGCGAGGCTAAACGCAATAAAAACACTGTGATGAATTGATAAAGAAAATGTGGTGTATGATATACAATGGAATATTACTCAGCTTTAAAGAAGAATGAAATTCTGGCATTTGCTGGTAAATGGATGGAGTTGGAGAATATCATGCTAAGTGAAATAAGCCAAGCCCCAAAAACCAAAGGTCAAATGTTTTATCTGATATGCAGAAACTAATTCACAATAAGGGGGGGGTGGGAGCTAATTCACAATAAGGTGGGGGGCATGGATAGGGAAGAATAGAGTTACTTTATATTAGGTAGAGGGGAGTGAAGGGAGGGGAAGGGGTATGGGGGAAGGAAATGACAGTAGAGTTAAACAGACATCATTAGCTCATGTACACGTATGACTGCATGACCAATGTGATCCTGCAATATGTACAATCAGAAAAATGAGAAATTACACTCCATTTATGTATGACCCATCAAAATGCATAAATGCACATGCAAAGCATTGCATTAGACACAGAATAGGACATGAATGACTCTGACAGGTATAATTCCTCCCCCACAGGGCAGAGCTTTTAAAAAAGGAAGACAGCATAGCCTCTCTGATTCTTCTTTTCTTTTTTTTAATTTCTTTATTTATTTTTTATCTTTTCATTTTTTATTTTTACAGACTTCATTTTGATTCATTGTACACATATGGAGTACAAATTTTCATATCTCTGGTTGTGCATGATGTACCTTCATATCATTCTTGTTAATCACACATGTACATAGGGTAATGATGTCTGTTTCATTCCACCATTTGATTCTTCTTTTCTTAATGCTAAGTGACCACATCTAACTCATCCTTTTCCATATAACATTTACAAGTGCCTCCAACTTCGTTTTTCCAGTATTCAGTAGATTATTTCTAGTTCATCAAAAGCAAGTTGCACAGACACCATTATCTGTTTATTGCACAACTAAGTATAATTATCACCTCCTTTGATCTAGATGTTACTTCATTAATCTAACCCCAAATCACATCAGCTTTTGTAGCAGACACACACAATGTGAAATTTTAACTTACTGCTAACCAATACCTCTACAATTTTAGCATATAATGATAATATCCTACATTTGAGAAGAACTCAATTGTAGGACCTTAATTTTAATTTACATAATTATAATAATAACATAATTATTATAATTAATATGATTTTCTTAGACTTATCCATTTTCCAGCCCATTAAAACTCACATGGATCCTGATTCTTTTAATACATGCACTAACTACATTTCCCTCATCCAATACAGTTTCATCTTCAGTAAGAAACTTTGTACAGTTTTATTCAAGTATTGATAAAATTTGGAAAGAGAACACAAAAAATGCCCTAGAGTTTTAGAAACCTCCCTTCTGACTAACACACACTAATTACCCATGATTGGCATATGTCAGTTATGAAACAATTCTATCTGGGATCTTGTCCAGAACTCTGCAGGTCTTACATTGGGTCCCCCCAGAAGCAAGCCCTAGGGCGAGGATGGGAGGAGAGGCGATTCACTCTGGAGGCCTCTCTCAGAAAGTGCTGGTGGAGGAGAACAGGACGGTGAGGCCGGGTCGGGAAGGACGGAGGCTGACCGGGGATGCCTGTGGAGGACGGAGGCAGACACTGTGGCCAAAGGTTTGCTTGGAGGAAAACGTCCCTGTTAGGAAAAAAAATGAGACAGAAGCTGTTCTACTTCATCGTGGAACCCAAGGAAGATAAAACAGGCTCCTCTGACACACTGAACCACACGTTTAGGGTGAGATGTCACCTACTGGCAGGTGACAAAGCCTTTAAGGTCAGGTACTGTGAGTCAATAGCCCTACTTGGCCCCCTGGAGCCTCATCGAGGAATGATGGATACTGGCATTGATGATTAGTATTATTAAAATACAAATTTAACAAAGAAGTGGCCAAAAGAAGTGGCAAGTGAGCATTTAGATGGAGATGCAGGATGGGCAAGAGGACCGGGAGGACGTTGATCACATGTCTGAACTAGGTCAGCCCATGAGTTACCTGTGGGACCCACCTGTGGATTGCAGGGTGCAGAGGCAATGGCCCCCACGGCAGGTGAGAGAGGTAAGAGAGACGGCAAGGTGGGGTCCAGGCCAAGAAGCATGGGGTCACGCTGGGAAGACACTGCACACAGCGCTGCAGAGAGACGCAGAGGACACGGAGAGAAACGCAGACACCCCTGCAGCTTCCTGAGAATTAGCGAAAGGCAGAAACTCTCCTGCTCAGAAGGATGACAGATTCTCAAGAAGATACGGAGGAAGAAATTCTACCTACAAACATCTTGAAGAATCTCCAAAGTATAAAACAAAAGCAGACTTGATAGCAACGGAGAAAAAGAACAAGAGGCTGAGAGTTCACCTGCAAAGAAAGGAACTCACTTTTCAAGAGAAGTCAGAGGCTGAGACAGAGCTCTCAGAGCGCCAATCACTCTCTACCTAAAGCCACAGGGCTGGCCGCCTCTTATTCCAGGAGGACCACAGTAAAGAGGAAGGAACAGAAAATGCACTTGCCCCTGGCAGGTGGCAGGAGAGAGGGCGTGGGCGCTCAGCCAGATACAGAAAAAAACAGGATAAAACAAAACAAGATGGTCAGGGGGCTGGGGTTGTGGCTCAGTGGTGAGCCCTTGCCTAGCATGTGTGAGGCGCTGGGTCCGAGCCTCAGCACCACATAAAAATAAATTAATAAAGGTATTGTGTCCATCTACAAAAAATGTTTTAAAAAATAAGATGATCGTCATAATCCAAACATATCATGAATTACAATAAATATAAGCAAACCAAACCTGCTAAATTTTAAAAAACTGGAATTGTCAGAATAGATTTGAAAATGCAATGTCCAGCCTTCTGCTACTAGAGGAGACACAACCCAAGCACAGGCACACAGAAAAGATGGAAATAAATAATGAAAAAGAAGCCGTGCGAGCGTTTGCCACTTAAAACAGAAATATATACATACAGATGTATGTATATTGGTACTGCAGATGGACCTTTTTATAGTTTTAATTTTGAGACAGGGTCTCAAGAAGTTGCTCGGGGCCTCTCTGAATTGCTGGGCTTGGCTTCAAACCTGTGATCCTCCTGCCTCAGCCTCCCAAGTCACTGGATTACAGGCGTGCACCATCACATCAGCTAGAAGTTGGCATAGCATTAAGGACCAAAATAATCACGATAAGGTAAGGGGTCTTTTGCCAGAAAGATAATATTTTTTGCTGTGGTGGCAGTGACGCTTAACACAGGTTCATCAGCTGTAACAATGAGCCCTCGGTGGAGAGGCTGACAGTGGGAGAGGCCTGCGTGGGGCGGGTGTCCTGGGAAATCACTCCATCTTCCCCTCAATCTTACTGTGAACCCACACTGCTCTAATTAAGGAAGTCTATTTTTAAAAAATAAGAAAAAATATATAATCATCAAACACATTAAGAAGTTAGAAGCTAACCCATACTGAAAATAAGAATAAGTAAAAACTGGAGCCGAGATCATGATTATGTAGCATCGATCAATCAAGGATGATAAAATTCAGTTCTATATAAACTGTTCCTGGATATAAGAAAATTTTTAATAAAGCCACCTTAATTTATTTTAGGTTATCTTATGCTTATATCAAAACTGGACAAGAATCACATAAGCAAAGAATTACAAGCTCATCTCATTTTGAATGTGAATGAAAATTTTTAAAAAGTTGCAGTATATTTAGTAACAATATGTTTAAAACAACTACAATATCCTGGCCCAGCTGGATTTATAACAAGAACACAGGACTCATTAAAATAGGAACATCTACTAATTTCTAACAATTGAAATGAAAAAAACTATCATTTCACTAGATATAGAAAAAGTAAGACTAGCATTCAAGTTCCATTTGATTAAAAATAAGATCTAAGCAAACTGGACACAGGAAAAACTTCTGGAATCTCACCAAAAAACAAACAAACCAACAAAAACAAAACAGCACGCCACACAGTATGTTTAAAGGTTAAAATTGAAAAGCTTTTTTCTTTCAAATCAGGACTGAGCATCCCACCTAGCTCAAAATGATTTTTTAGTATTATAAGGACTGCAAAAACAATAAAGATGTCATTCTTGCTGGCAGAATGTTGCTTAGATAAAAATTTCAAAAGCATCATAAATTATTTGAATAAGAGCTCAGTTCTGTTGTAGGATCTATATACAAAAAATAATATTAGTGGTATTTCTACACACTAGCAGGAAGCAAGAAGCATGATAACAAATTACCCTCTGGTCGTCCCAGTAGCAACACTCAGAGCCTTGGGATAGGCAGAGTGCCTGAGCCAGGGACTGCACGCATTTCGCCCAACTGGGTTTTCCTTACCCTCCTTACCAATCCTGAGCTTCCCTCCTTCTTCATACAAGTCTTAGATGCCTTTGCAAGATCTGCAAGTGTTCTCAATCACACACTGAGAATGTGCAAAGGGCTGGGGACGTGGCTCAGTGGTGAGAGCTCACCTCACAAGAGTATGCAAGGCATATTAATATGTTTGTGTGTATCCTAAACTCATCAGAAGATGACGCCTGAGGTTAATCTTGCTGCCTGAATCAGTTAGGACAATCAGAAGTAGGGCATAGTGAAAATTTCAAAGTCACAGTGGCTCATGACAACAGTTACATCTCTTGCTCCTGCTTCATGTGGTTTGTGGGTCAGCCATGATTCTGTTTCATGTCATCGTTATTCTGGAGACTGGATTGATGGACAGCTTCTCCCTAGACTATGGTCTGTCTCAGGAGAAACAGGAACGAGTTAGGTTATTCTTACAATTTCTGCTCTGGACTGACGTGCCATTCTACCACATTTGGGATCAAAGCAATCATCCATGTGACCAACCCTAATTTGCAGGGTGGGGTTGATAACTCCCTGACCAGAGAGATCATGAGTCTCATAATGTATGGTGACGCCCCTGTCACCAAGCCAACACTGTAAAACACTGTAGATTGACAGATCCTTTCGTTTTTTTCCTTTCAGAATTTTAAAAATCTTCCTCTATTATCTTTTAGATCTTATAGCTTCTGATGAGGAGTTAGCTTTCTTTGTTATATCTGTTCCTTTTTGTCTTTTCTCTAGTTTTAAGTCATTTTTATATCATTAGTTTTCAGAATCTTGATTGTGGTGTGTCCTGGTGTGTTTTGGTTTCCTCTGTAGGTTTTGGTTTCAATCTGTAGGTTTCAATTTTTATCATATTTGGAAAATATTTTGCCATTATTACTCCAAATATCTTTTCTCCTTCCCTTTTTGAATTTTATTATTTAACTCTAGGACCTCATTTACACATATGTTGGACTCTCTAATATTTTCTCAAAAGTTACTGATGCTGTTAAATTTTTTCTTTTTATTTTCCCCTGTCACATTTTGGAAGTTTTCTATTGCTGTGTTATCAAGATCATGGATTTCTTTCCCTGCAAGATCTAATGGATGATACCACGAATCCATATTCCATCCCAAGTATTTTATTTTTAACTTTTAGGAGTCTTATTTATTTGAGATATTTTATGTCTTTTATCTCTCTTATGTATACTTTCCTCCACCTTCATGATTACAGAACATATTTTAATAGTTATTTTAACATCATTGCTAATTACACCATTCTCTTATTTCTCAGTCTGACTCTACTAATATTTCTCTGAAATATGGGTTGGCATTTCGTAATTCTTTGCATGCCAGCCAGCGTTCTTTTGGATAGTGGACACTGTCAATTTTATGTTGCCAAGTGGGAGATTTTGTTGTTCATTTAAATGATGCTGAGTTTTTGTCTGGGATGCATTTAACCCACTTGGGATCAATTTGGTTTTGTGTAGGATTACTTTTAAGTTTTCCTAGGGTGGGTTATGCTGGGGTATTAGCCCCCTTACAACATAATGTCCCTCTGAGTATTCCAACCAATGCCTTGCTGATTATGAAATTTCCCCTCGCTGACTGATGGGAACAGAAGACATTCCCTTGGTTCTCTTCAGCCTCTATATTTCTGGTGGTTCTTTCTCAATCTTGGGTAGTAAATTCTCACTTATAATCATGACTCTGCCAAAGACTCCAAAGGCTCCTCAGCAGACCTCCCAGGCTCTCTTTATGGAATGCCTGTTGATCCCCAAGGGCTTCCTGAATGCCAATCCGTGTCTGTATGACCCAGTGAGATTCCTTGGCTTTGAGCTGTTTCCTCTCTCTGCATAGCAGGTGGGACACAGGCTGCAGGAGGAAAACTGGGGTTCTCACACAGTTCTCTGGTCATCAGAGACATATTCTGCATTGTCTATGATATCCTGTCTGAGAACAATTGCTTTATAAATTGGGTCTAGTTTCCTAGCTAAGGTGAGAGACTAAATCTGATCCCCGTTACTCCTTCAGAGCTATATTCAGAAGTCTCTCACCTTACATCTTAAAAAGGAATGATTTTGAACAGTGTCCAGGACATTTTCCTGTGCTTGAGCTTGTTGGTTGGACTGACAGAGGAGGGGCCGTTGAATGTTGTCTCACCGAGTGGCACTAGCAGATGTGAAATGTCCATATCTGACATCCATCTTGAAGAATGGAGCAATACTTTGTTGAGAAAATATCACCAGGCATCAAAAAATAAGAGATCATATTTACTGAGATGTGCAGATAATGACTATGAATATTCCCAAGTGCAGAACTCACTCCAACATTGTGGATTTGAATGCCATTCAGATTCTTTTGGGGAAGAAAAAAAATGTGTCAGGATAGGGAGTTTATTCACCTCAACCAAAGCTTGACTTTTTTCTTTAATAAGATACAAAGGTAGCCACTCCAACAGCATATCGTACCTGTCCCTAGGTGAATAAAAATGCATTGTTTAAATGCATAATTTGTGAAAATTGCCTTAAAACAAATTCTTCCCCAAAATGTCGACTTTTGGTCTCTGAAATTTATGAAATGCCTGTCTGTGGATGCCAGCTATTTCTCTCCATACCAGTGGTCTCAGAGAATGCAAGCCTCTGCCCATGGAGAATTTTGCCCACATACATACATTTTCATGCAAACTTGACAAAGTAGAAAGGAAAGAAAAAGCAGATTTAGTTTGTAGCAGGACCCGTTGCCAAGCATATCCTATTTCTGTTTTTGAGTTTGGTTGGTTGGTTTGTCACCAGACATGAACTTTGGAATAAAATTTGTTAACGGGTAATGCATCCTCACCGTGTAATACTCTTACAGATTCTGAGCTTTTATGTGAAGTGCATCATTTCGAAACACAAAAAGGCCTCTTGCTCATAAAACCAAAACAGATTTTTGTGAGTTCTATAAAACAGAGCCAAAATCTTAGGGATGGCCTATATATTTCCCAATAGATATTGGAGAACAATATTACCAACACCAAAATGTTTGAACATGGGTCTTGATTCAAACTTACTTTGCTTCTGACAAGCTGTACAGATTCCCACAGAACCTTTTTCCCTCAGCATATGGGTCAATTTCAGGGTTCCAACGTATTTTACTTTCTACCTCAATTTTTTTCATTATTACTCAGAAATCATAATATGACAGATTCAAATATATGAATATCATATTGTGAATTGTTTATCTCTGAAATCTTACATTTCGTATTTTAAATATTAATATGCATATTATAATTAACTTGATACGTTTTACGACTTTCTCATTTTTCTTTCAAGAGTTGCACTCTATCTAAAATATCATGATTTTTTAACTGTCTCCTGGAGTAAAGGAATCTCATTTTCTTCTACATACTGATTTTTAAAACATTAAAGCTATTTATGGTAGATAAAGTAAAATGCATATGATATTTATCATGCCTGGCATTAATACCCCCTTTGCTACTATGTGCTATTACATAATGACATAATGGTGGGTTGTTTTCATAACTAATATTTTGTACCCTAAAGGCCACAAGGCTTCCATGGCTCCAAGTGTTGGTGCTACCTGTTGTTCTGGTCTACTAGGCATTGGAACTATGTAATTAGATGCTCTTTAAAGCCTATCTGAGGTACCTCCTAGATTAGAATGGTCCCTCTGAAGCAGTTACCAGATTTGTTATGTGAGCACATAATTAAGTCCATGTAGTAAAAATCTTAACAAAAACTCTTTCAAAAAAATAAACAGCCTGCACTGGGGCAACAGATGACTTTGACTGCAAATTACAAGTGGAAAGAAAATGGTCATATATCCAATGTCAAGGGTAAAGATTTCTCAACATTCATTTTTACATGGGAAGGGCAACTAAGATGCTCAATAAAATGAAAACTCTTCATCTTGTAGTATTTCAATTGTCAATTGTCAATTAATTGCCATTGTCAATTAAATTCTGTCACATTCTATGCAGCCCAGACATGTCATCTTAACTACCAGTTATGTGTATTGCATTTGCAAAGAAGAAGTCAAGCAAATTAAATAATAAAATAGAATCTGGAGTCAGCATCTGCCCCCAAATGAACAAAATTTAAAATTAACTTTTAAAATACTTTTTAATTTTTGTTTGAAATTGACACATGGCAATTGCACATGCTTATGGTGATATTTCAATACAGCCATACAGTGTTCAATGATCAGCTCATGGTAATTAACATACCCATCACCTTAAACACCTTTTATTTGTTTGGGGGACATTCAAAATCCTCTCTACAAGAAATTTTGAAATACATATAAAATTGATGTCAGCAATGGTTAACCTACTATGTCATAGAGCATTAGAAGTCATTGCTTGTAGAAGATAATGGTTTTTTAAAAAGTCCATAGGCACTACCACACAGAGACATCATGTTGTTAGTTATATAAATATGAAGTTGATTATTGTGGGAGGTGGGCTTTCATTTAATGTTTTGTATGATTCAAAAATCAGTCTATAGAGAGGGACACTTCAGGCAAGAGGAGTCTTTAGCAATTAATTTGTCCTTGTGTCAAAGCATCCTACCTCTCAGACTTCACAAATCCCCACGTCACCCCAACCATTGACTTGCATACCCTGCTTAACAGACTCCCACTAATCACTCTCCAGGGCTCTTTTCCATTCTCTGTACCATCCACCCAAGTGCAATGGGAGGCCACTGTTTTCTTCATTGCCTCTCACTCTCCACTCTCACTGCTGGCTTCTAACCATGTCTCTGCTTGTGGTCACTGATACCTCCAAGGTCTACTTTCTGCTAATTTTCAAAGAAGGGTATATTTCAAACCTCTGCATTGACCCATTCACTGACTTTTTATCACTATGTGATAAACCACCCTAAAAATTAGTGGCTTAACACAGTGATATAATTCTCTGCTGTGGTCCTGAGTTGACTTGGCTCTCCTAGGTAGTTAACACTTGGGGCCTTTGACTTTGCCATGGTTGAACAACGGCCAGAGCTGGAGTTATCAGAAGAGCTGACTGGACTGGAACGGCCAGAATGGCTTCTACACTCACATTTTGGGGGCTTCAGCTGGAGGAACTGAAGTAACTAGATGCTGGAAGTCTCCCTCCACATGACCTTCCCCCATGTCTAGCTCGGGAGCTCCCAAGGCATGGTAGTTTCAGAGTGACAGCTGGCTTCTCACCAGAGTACATGCACAATCCAAGAGAGCACCATGTCACCGCAAGGCTTAAGTGTCAGAGGGTCTGCCAGCAGCGTAACTTCCACCATATTCCCTGAGCTACACAGGAAGAGCTTATGAACCTGTGTAAAGACCAGGAAATCTGGTTCCTTGGGGTGTTGGGTTTGTATAAATAGATGGTCCGCCCTCATCAAATGCATTAGCTCAGTCATCAAACGTGACCGAGCAAGGCATGTGATAAGCACAGTAGAAGGGTGGTGACAAACCCCTGGATTTCCAGGGTAGTTAATAATGACTCTTCTGCTGTGTCCAGCAGCTTCCTCTTTGGAAGAGCCTACAGATTACTCCAGATGTTAGAATAAATCACTTTAGATCCTCATTTGCTTCCCAGCACTCAATTCTAGATGAGTTCAAGTCCTTTTAAAATTATCCACACACCACAACTAGTTAAAGTGCCTTGCAATCTAAGAGTGAGATACCGAGTTATCCATCAAATGCAATTAGACACACACACACACACACACACACACACACACACACGCTATCTGCTAGCGAGCGTGTGGTGACGGAATCCTCTTCATACATGCTGACAGAAACATGAAGTCACAACTTCTTCAGAAGGAAACTAACTACACATTCATCATGGCTGATCCACTCACTCTACTTTTTCTAATTATCTGAATAGAGATAGCTCAGAAAATAAACTGAACTACAAAAAATAAACCAAAAAGCAAAACAAAACAACAGCAACAACAAAAAATTTCTCATGCAAAGATTATAAGCAACCAAAATGTCTAAACATAGGGGAACAGGTAACCAAACTATAGTATGTACCGAAGACAAATTGTTAAGGTTTGGAATTGAGGTTCCCCCTAACAGCTCCTATGTTAATGCAGTAGTTTTGGAGGTGGGATGATTACAGTGTGCGATGTCACCCCATCCTACTTTGAATGGATTGAGTGGACGGTAACTGCAGGTGGGGGGGTTGTGGTTGGAGGAGGTGGGTCACTTGGTTCCTGTCCCAGAAGGGTTGCTCTTCCCTGCGGCCCCTCCTTTTTCCTCTCTCTGCTCTCTGCTTCCTGGCTCAGCCATGCACTGAGCTGATTTCCTCTGCCAGGCCCGTCTCCCATGAGGTGCTGCCTCATTGTGGGCCCAGAGCAAGGGAACTGGCCGTCTAACTTTTCCTCCTTTAAGTCATTTTTGTCAGGTATCTTGGTCACAGCGATGCAAAAGCTCACTACAACACATATTGCATGAAGTCATGTAAAATTACGTTCCTGAATATTTCACAATGATAGGAGAAATAGAATCCTTAACATTTCGTTGAGCACATCAGGTACCTATAGTATGTGCAGGCTCAACGTACATTATGTTATTTGATTTTGAAATGGCTCCCTGGGGTGCATGCGATTATTATGCTCATTTTACAGATGAGGAAAATGAGATTTTAAGAAGCTTAATCACTTTCCCGGGTTTGCACAAATAGGGAAGTCAGGATCAGAACACACGCACCCTGCCTCCAGAGCCACTTTCCTATATTCACAACCATAAAACTGTCGCTTCTGATGAACAGCTTTAAGAAAAAAAAAATTACATACTTCAGAGAAAATAAAAATGCAACCGGTTTACAAAATAATATATGCAGGAAATAGGATCCCTGCATATTTTTCAGATCGAAAGGATATACATTGAAATACTGATAATAGTTGCCTCTAAGTGATGATAATACTCTGGGTTGTTTTCCATTCTCCTTTCTAAGTTTTTAATATATTCTAGAATAAACAAGGATTTTTTTTTCAAATCCTGTAGGGGAGAAGAGAATTTGATTTTAGTCCTAAGCAGATATTCCTTTTTGTGCAGATAAGGAGGCCTAGGAATATGCACATCTACCACAAATAACCTAGGGGTGTAGAATCTCAACAGAAGCTGGGGACATTGGAATTAAGGGCCTTTGAGTGCTGAAACCCTAGAGGGACAAATGTCACCTTTCACTTGATAGATGGCGGAAGTTCTCTACAGAGGGAGATAGTTGAAACAAAGGCATCTGGCAGACAGGAGGCCCCCGGGAGCTTTGTCCAAGGTGAGGCCAGTGGGCGTCCCAGAGTTCCCATCGCTGGACTCTCCAGGGCCCAGAGGACCCCAGGCAGCAGGAGGTTTCCTGCTGTCAGCTGCACCTCACAGCTGAGGTATATAACCAGGCCTCAGTTTCTTCTCAATTGTGATTGTTTGAACAATTAGTGACTCTTGTACTAAGATTTCACGAATTTCAACAATGTAATAATTGACAGAAATATTAATGCCCAGCTGTCTAATAAAAGTTCCTGTTCTAAAGGAAAAGCATCTCGCATGCAAAGCATACAAATCTCATCGAATAAACCTGATCTTTTTCGTCTACAAGACTCAGGATTGGCACAGTTCATCTGACCATGATTGGAAAGAAATATGTCTATGGGTTTTAGCTCAACAATCCCAAATCTCTGACAGCAACAAATGTAAGATCTGCGAGGAATGTAATGAAATGGGAGCTTTCCACCACTGCACTTGCCTGTATCTCTACCCTTATTTGAACAGCAATTGGATAAATGAGTAATTTGATGACTGTGTTGGTCAGTTTCCTGTTATTGCAACAAAATATCTGAGATAATAACAATTAAAAGAGGAAAGGTTTTTGGCTCATGGTTTCAGAGGTCTAGGTTCAAGATTGGTTGGCCTCTTTGGTTCTGGGCCTTTGGTGAGGCAGTGGTATATTGTGGTGGGAAGCATGTGGCAGAACAGGTTGCTTACCTCTTGGCAGCTGGGAAATAAAGAGAGAAAGGGGGCTGTATGCCCTTCAAGGGCATGCTCTTCCTGGCTAGATTCTTCCCACTAGGCCCCACCTCTTAAAGGTCCACCACCACCCAATAGGGCCAAGGCTGAGGACCCAGCCTTCAACACATGGGCCTTTGGGGATCATTCCAGATCAAAACTGTAGCAATGACAAATCAGCAGGAGCTCATCCCAACTGGTAGATCTCCCCTTTCATCTCACATGACATTGTGCAACATCAACTAGAAGAAAACTCTAGCCTTACCTTAGTCCAGTAATTTACTCCAGACTATGGTGAACTGGCTTCAGTTTCACATAAAGTTGATTTATGACAAACTATAATGGGAAGATGTGAGAAATCATATGCATACCCAGAGGAGGCCCCAGCTGTAGGACAAAGGCAGAGTTTATAGCCTCTGGGCCTGGTTTGTACCTCTAACTTGGAGCCTCTGATACTATGAATTGCTATTTCAATTGAATTTCATTTGGTTCCTTTAGGAGTTGGGAAATCCAGGTCTAAAATCATTAGGCCATATAAAATACACTCCCTTCCATGGTGAGCCACAGTATGAGCCACACTCACAAGACTGTATGTCCAGCATAGCATGGCTTCTACACTAGCTACCCGTATAATAAACTATGCTCAGGACTTTTTTTTTCTGGTCTGAATTTCATCCAGACCAACTTTACTAAATGGATATATCCTAAAAAGATGAAAAGTTTAATCATGTCTATGGAGCAAATAACATCCTAACTGTACTGATGGCTTGCATTTTACACTTAATTAACATGTCCGATTTTAAAAATAATCTCCAACTTGAGTTCCATTAAAACAGGCTCAGTGCATCAGGGATGCAGATGCTGTCTACAGTAAGTTCCTGGAGTTGTCCCTCCAGGATCTCTAAGGTTGATGCCTAAACCAAATTAAAAATGAGCAACCAGAATTTCAGAGATGAAAGGAACCTTGGACACCAATAAAATCTGCCTCATAACGACACTCTTGCTTTTCTGAGCTGAGGAAGTTTAATTATGGTTGCTTCTCTGAGTTTGCGACATGATTGTTATGCCCTCATTACTGCAAGTATCTTCATCCCTGGAAGATGAGTTTCTCCTCAATTCTCTTGTCAATCATCCATGTGAAGCCCTTCTTTCCCTCTCCAACAGTGTTTACCCACCCTCTGAAGTCCAACTCAACTGATTCTGGAAGCTGTTGTGGGTCCTTTGCACCAACTATATCACACAAGTCGCCCTGCTCTGACTCTACAGCACTCATGACCTATACAATCTGTTCTGGGTTGAATTGTTTCTCTAAAAAGATATGTTGATGTCCTAACACCTGGTACCGTTGAATGTGACCTTCTTTGGAAACCAGTTTTGCAGATATAATCAAGTAGAGATGAAGTTATTATGGTGGACACTCATCCAACGTGACAGTGTCCTTTTAGGGAGAGGAGATTAGACACATGCAAAGGCAGAAGCAGAAGTTGGAGTGGTGCATCTATGAGCCAAAAGCAATTGGGTCCTCCCAGAAGCCAGAGATACACAGGGTGCAGACTCCCCTTCACAGTCCTCCAAAGGAGGCCAAGCTGCCTATACATTGTCAGGTTTCTCACATCACCACCATGAAAGGAAGCATTCCTGTTGTGCTAAACCTCCAAATCTGTGGTGCTTGGTCACAGCAACTGCAGGAAACATGCATTCCATCTTCCTGTAACTCTTTCCTTCCATGACCTGTACCCTTCCTTATCTCTAAACCTATGCCTGCATTTTTAACTTCTATAAAGATTTCCTTGGTGTAGAAACCACATCTTACTGTTGGTGCTGCTGTTGAATTCAGAAACCAGTCCCCTTCTCCATGTTAGAGTTGCCAAATAAAATATAGGATACCCACTTAAGTGTGCATTCTGTATTTTTACTTCCTAAATACAACAACCTTAGTTTACATACAAAATAGATGATCAAACACACCTAAGAAATTAATGGGTGAATTCCTACTTTACCCATTTTGTAAGTTTCCTTCCTGCTATTTGTAGCAATTAACTATCAACAAAGACTCCAGAAAACCTTGACCTACCTCCTATTAAATATTGGTGGCCTATGTCTGGGATACTGAATAAGCCAATAAAAGAGGACTTCAGAAATAGAGGTCCAAAAAGAACAATTAAAATGGTCAGACACATGAAGGAAGATGTTATTGTTAAGAGATTGGGGCTCTGCCACTTGAATAAGTTAAGCTAAAAGACTCATGATCAAAATCTAGAATCCCAACAACACATTGATAAGATGGCATGGTCCCAAAATCCAGAACTATGAGACTGGAAATGGAACTAATGCTGACTGAGCATGTTTCTTTCCTATCCATTCATTCATTCCATCATATGACATCAGGTTAGAGATAAACACACTGAAGTTTGGAGAAATTCAGGATTCAAACCCAGGATCCAAGACCTGTGCTCATCCCGCACTCTGAATCTACCTGTTTAAACCTGTTTCTGAGCCATGCAAATTAGGAATAATTAAAGGAAGCACACATTCACTAGGTAGAGAGTGGATATTTAAAAATCCAGAGATGCAGAGAAAGCCTGGCTGCAAATACCGAGTGATACAGAATTCATGGAAAATTTGAGTAAGAAAGCCATCCATGGAGACAGACCTAAGTAGAACTCACCTTGGAAATGACATTAGAAACTACCAGGCTTCCAGAACACCTGGCTAATCTGACATGAGGTCTATTCCAGGATGAACCTCTCCCTATTCCTATAGATATGCAAAATTTAATACAAAATCCAGTTATGTCATGATCATTTGGTAATCTCCGAAGCTACAAAAGCTGAATTATGTATTATAAAGAACTCAGGGTTTGTAATCAACTGTCTGGGGCTGCCTTTTATTCTATTATCAGCTATATGACAGTAGAATCAGTCACAATTTCATGACTCAGTTTCCTCCTTCAAAAATGATGTGCTGATTTCTAAATTTCGATCCAACATCCATTTAAGGACCCATTATTTGGCTGCTTTTATTTCGTAATGACCCAGTGCTTTTTAACTGGTCTATTACTTCCCTCATGTCTTCCTAGAATTTTTTCTTCTCTTCCTGATTGTGTACTTCATTCATTTATTCAATTAGCTGGTCTCCTACTTTATGTGAAGACCTGTGCAAAGGACTGGGCATGGGAGTAATAAAAAATAAAAAGTTCTTACTTTTATTAAGAACTATTTATTACAGAAGTACAGCAAAACAAGAATAATTAGAATGGTCAGAAACGTAAAGGTAGATGCCAGGGTCAAAAGACCTCAAACTACGTAAATATATCATTGTGATTTTCATAAATATTTTAAAGAATTGTAGAGTCTTGAGAAACTAGGCAATGTTTCAACTCAAGTCTCTGTGGTCAAGGGAAACTTTCCTATAAATTGAAGCCATAAAGGAGAGGAGACGTGGGCAGGTGGAGAGCTGGGAAGGAAGAGAGAGGATCGCCTGCCTAGGCTGATCAGGACGGAGCTCAGCATGAGGAGCCAACCGGGGGACAGCCAGGACGGGCTCAGACACAGGGTGGCTTGGGATGAGGCTGCACACCCACAGATAGAACCGGAAGGCAGCCATGGAGTGAGAAGCAAGCTGAGGCAAAACTCCCAGGCTTCTTAAAATGCACCCCCTCTGCTGTTGGAAGAGACCACAGAGACAAGTTGGAGGCCCAGGAGGAGTGGAGATAACTCATGGCTGACGACGAAGACCAGAGGCAGAGACAGGAAACCCAGCTCAGACTCATTTTGCAGCTAGAGGACCAGCAGCCAGAGAGGGAAGGAGGTGGAGGAGAAGGGGCATCAGGACTGGCACAAGCATCAGGAAGAGTAGCGGGGCCATTCGTGGCCTGCCGAGGGAAGAACAGTTGTCAACAGGAGAATCACGAGAAGTGTTTTGCACGAATTTACCGTGAGACTTCTATGGTGCGTCTTGTTGTGGAGCCACCAACCTGTGATCGGGGACGTCTGAGCTTCCACTTGCCTTTCCACAGCTCCCTGTGCAATCCCATGTCATCAAGCCCACATTCACTTGACCTGTCACTGATGACGAATGAGAATTCAAAGACGAAGCGTGCAGAGGAGGTGAGAGGGAAAGGACTCGTGTCTTCACCTGGGTTTGTTCAGCATGCCCAGTTGGCCGGTGAGGCCATCATCAGGCTGACAGGACAGTAGTTCTGAGATTAGTGAAGCACTCCATCAGCCCCAGTCTTCCTCTGACCATTCGGACACAGCGCTGCCTCTCCACAACTTCTGCCAGTGCACCACGTTCAACTATCAGTCTCTAGGGAGCTTTTGTCTCCCAAACGTCCTCATGAAAGGGTCACGACTCACTTGAAGACATTCCAGCCTCCTCTATCTTTAGCTCAATAGTATAAATTAATGAGCTCAGCCAGGAAGAATAAGCAGAATTCAAGAAAAATGAGTGTGCATGTGAGGAAGGCTCAAAGTTCCCACCTGGGAACAGGAAGCTAGCTTAGAAAGGTGCAGAAGACTTGGAAGTTGGTGAATTAAGACCAAAGAGCCCAAAAGGCAGGGGTGTGGGGAATGGTGGACGGGCTCCTGCAGGCTGGTAGCATGGAATGATTTTCCCACTGTGAATGCTCCCACCATAACCAAATATGCCTCCTGCCTTTAATAGTTGGTTTGCAAAGTTCTTGCAAATGTTCCCTTAATCAGGAAGGGCAGGCTCCCCCACACTCCTGCGTGGGTGTGAAGTGAGAGCAAATGGACTGCAAAGAATACCTGCTTTGTTTTCCCAGTTTTCCCATTTTTTTTAAATAGAAATTCAAAAATCAATCTGGGCGGGGCAGTGGCACATCACTGCCACCTCCTGCTTTGCCTAAACTCAAAATTAGATGCAGGGCTTACTTTAAATTAATTGCATCAATCATTAACAGACCCCTGTGGATAAATCCCAATGCTGCCTGGGTCCAGTCTGCAGACTCCATACCTGCCCAGGGCTGGAGGTGGACACGCAGCCACAGTCTTAATGTTGGACCTCAAGGTGGTCCTCCAGAGTCCTGGCAAGCCTGCTGCAGCTCCCTCGTCACTTCCTCCTCCAGCATCCTCAACACGCACTTCACATCTCCTGTCTCTCCAGACCCCAGCACGTCTTCCACCACCTCCATCTCAACCGATGTGCTAACTTCCTACTTCATGAAGAAAACTAAAGGGATTCAGGGAAAACACTGAGATGTTCCTCTCTGCCTCTGCCTGGCCTGCTGCCCTATCCCGGCTGCCCCCACAGAGGCCAGCCCCCCCCCCCTTGCTCACCAGCTCTGTCCTCTCTGACCAGCTCAAGGACAGGGCTCAATTTCCTCCTCTTCCTCTTGAAGCATCAGCTTCCCCTTCTTTTCCTCGTTCCTCCCCTCAGCATGCCAGCTTGCTATTATTTCTCCCACCTAAAACATCCCTCTCTTTTTTTCCTCATTTTTATCAAGACGTAATGTATATGCCACACACGTATGCACACGTATGCACACGCACAGTGCGCACACAGCAGGGCAGAGGTTGGCTGGTTCCTCGCGTAGTTCTGAAGGTTCTGACAAGCACATGCAAATGCGTGACGACGGCCACAGCCAAGCCATAGCACAGCCCCATCACCCCCCAGATGTTCCCCTTTGTCCCTTTGTAGTCAGACCTTTCCGCTCGCAGCCAGGCCTGGCAATCGCTGGCCCGTTTCCTCTCTCCATGGTGTTGTCCTTTCCAGAACGTCAATCTCGCAGTGTGCACAACTTTGAATCTGGCTTCTCTCAGGGGGCCTCCATGCTCTGACACTAATCAGTAGCTTGTTCCTTTTTATGCTTAGCAACGTTCCAGAGTATGGATGGAGCACAATTTGTTAATTCATCCCCTTTGTGGGGCTTTTGGGTTGTTCCCAGGTTATTGTGACTAAAGGTAAGGTTGCTATAAATGTTAACGTGCAGGCTTTTGTTTGGATGTAGGGGTTTTTTTTTTTTTTTAAATTGTTTTTTTTCACTTTTTTTATGTATAACTTTTTTTTTAATTTTTACAGACTGCATTTTGGTTCATTGTATACAAATGGGGTTCATTTAGGAGAGGGATGATTGGCTATCTAGTAAGTGTATATGTTAAAGACATAAGAAACTACCAAAGAGTTTCCAAAGTGGTTTGCCATTTTGTTTTATCACCAGCATGTGGTGTATGAGAATTGCAGTTCCTCCACAGCCTCACCAGCAAATGGCAAATCCATTTTCACAGTTGTTTTGATAAAACCCCTGGCATCATCATTCCTCGACTTCATTCAGATCCTGTGCCTCATGGGTCAGCAAAAACATCCAGATCTTTGTTCAAGTCCTGTCCACACTGACCACAGAGCTGGGTGCAAGCTACAGTGATTTCTTTCTTATTGCAAAAGGTTCCCACTGTTTTCCGACTTACGTTGAACTCGGCCTAGTAAAGTGCAAGTCAATCATCTCATTTCTGTACTCATACGGTCTCCCATTTCACTCAGAGGAAAAGCCAAGGTCCTTATGACGACCTGGCAGGCTGCAGAGTCTGGCCCCAAGACGCAGGTATGACCCCACCTTCTCCTACTTCCCTTGAGGACAGTACCGCTGTTTCTTGAACGTGCCAGGTCAGCACCTGCTGAGGGCCCTTGTGATTGCTGTCTCCTTTCTTGAAAACTTTTTCTACCCAAACTCCATATTTTATTCCCTTACCTCCTTCAGGTTTTGTTATTTTGGTTTGTTTGGTTGTTGTTGTTTTGTACCAGGGATTGAACCCAGGGTACTTAACCACTGAGTCACATCCCCAGCCCTTCTTAAATTTTTTATTTTGAGACAGTCTTGCTAAGTTGCTTAGGACTTCACTAAGTCGCCTCAGCCTCCCGAGCCACTGGGATTACAGGTGTGTGACACCACTCCCGGATCAGGTCTGTCTTTATTCAAATACCTCTTTCTGCTTGGCTTCCAAGGCCACCTAGTCTAAAATTGCACTCTCCTCTCCCACATCTGTCTCTTCCCTCATTCTCTGCTTTGTTTTTCTCCTTAGTATTTATAACCATTATCATACTCTATGTATTTCATATTTATATTTATAAATAATGACATGTCTCCTGCTTTGATGTATCCTGCAAGAATACACATCCTGCAGACATGGAATTTTGTAAGCAATGTTTACTGCCCTATGTTCCATCTCAGAAACTATCCCCAGCCCATAGTAGGGGCTCAACAAATACCTGCCAAATCAGGGAAGTATGTCAGCCTAACATTTTTCCAATAGTCAGAAATATCACTCTACCTTCCTGAGAGTCGCCACTTTTCCAGGCAAAGAAAGCTTTGGTTGTGTGCCTTAGCACTCCACGGTGGTGCTTCCAGCCTCTTTAATGCATCAGGACATTATAAAGAAAAAGTTTTATCTGCCTCTAGCGCTTTCAGCTTATGCATTCAGATTTACTGATCTCTAAGGGCACTTATGCTCCTACTGTTTATTTGTATTGGAATTATTTTATTATCAGTCTTCCATGTTCTAAACCATTGCCAGGATGGAAACCCACAGAGGGTTGCCATCACTCATCATCTGGATACTCTCCGACCTGACCTTCAGAAATAACTGCAGCTTCCTGCAGACGATGGAGAATACGAAAATCTTCCTTATTTGCTTTGGGCCAAAGAGATTTCTGCCCAGTGTCCAGGGGCAGGTGGCTGTTAGCCATGGAACACTAAGATGTTCAAGAATCACCCCCCCAGGCCCCATCACATAGGTATCCTCCCCACATCACAGGGCCATTGCAATCAGCCACAGCCAGGTACCTTGGTTTTATTCATAAGGGTATCTTTCTGTTCCCACAACAAACAAAGAACAAACAAGCTGTTATGTGTTAAATTAAATAGAATACGGTGGCACTAGGTAATGTATAAAGAAAAGAAGTTATTTGGCTCATGATTTTAGAAAGTCCAAACAGCATGGCACTGGCTCTGGTGAGGGCCCCTAGCTACACCACAATATGGTGGAGAGGTAGAAAGGAAAGTTGCTGCATGAAGAAGGGGAGAGAAAGAGGTCACATAGTAAAGGTTCAACAAACACCTGTCAAATCAGTGAGGCATGTCAGTGTCTTTATACAAATATAGGAAGCAAGAGAGACAGGAAGCAAGGGAGCGGGGAGGGACCACTTTCATAACAACTCCCTTTCTTGCAGGAGCTGATCCAGGTTGGCAAGACCCAATCCACTTCACCACACCAGCATTAATCCATTCATGAGGTGGAGTCCCAACAACCTAATGACTTCCACTCATCCCCATTTGTAGGCTCCACCACCTTCACACCACCACCCTGGGGACCAAGCCCCCAATACTGAACCTTGGGGAACAACCCACATTCAAACCAGAGCACAAGCCAAAACATCTCACAGTCTTTCTTCCTTTTCTTACAATTCTTTAGATGTGGGGAAGGAAATTATTTTATAGAAAGCTTTTTAAAAAGACAAGTTATCATTACATTACCACATGACAGCCAACACCTTCAATTTTGTATATCGCCTGTATTTAATGTGAGTATCTTACGTAGACATAAGCTTAATGGACACGGCATTGCATACATTTTAAAAGTAAATGTCATAATCACAACTTATCAGATGGTTAACAAAAATTTAATGCACATAGACTGTGAGCCCTGGACTCTAAAAAAGACAGTAAGGTTACATGATACTCACAAATTAAGTCCTTTCTTTTGGGGCTCCTGGTCTTGGTCAGCACTTTCCAATAGGAATATAATGTAAGCCACATGTGTAAGTTCAAATTTCTAAAGAAATGGATAAAATTAATTGTAGTATTATATTAGATCTAATCCAATACACTCCAAAATATTATTTCAACCTGTAATCAATATAAAAAAGGTTAAGAGTTAACCTCTTTTCCTACACAATATTTGTAATCGGTGTCTGTTTTACTCTTGCTATGCATCCTGATTTGGAGGCATGCCCTCTCCTGTGCTCAAAGGCCATGATGGACACATGACTGCTGGCTAGGACAGTGACATTCCAATGGCGCTTGTCATGTTCCTGAAATTTTCATCTTTGCATTAACATCTTTCATGTTCTCATAATGTGCTTTGGGTTTATTTAATCGTTCTTCTCTTATTGGAATTTTGTTAATTCCACTTTTAATAATTATAATTTAGCCATGGATTAATTTTTCCATAGTTTGAGTCAGTATTTAATTAGGCCACTCTCACGGATGCGGAATGGGTTCACACACAGTAATGGGTTTTGGTTCACATTTTCAAGTTGCTTTCCAATAAAGCTGAGTGATTCCTTCGTGCCGCCAGCAACGTGTGTGAGCCAGTTTTGCTGAGCATACTCCAGCGTTGGCTGTGCAAGTCAGACTCTTCCCCTACTTCCTTTCAGGCTCCTTATGCAGTAAATTTCCAGAGTTGCTTTTCATTTTTTTGTTTGGTTTTTTGTTTGTTTGTTTACTTTCTTTTCTTTTTTTTTTTTTTCAGTAATGCTCGCATTATTTTATCAGGACATACGCTGATTTTGCTGTGGCAATTTTCAAAAATAATTGAACTCCTCTGAGCCCTGTGGATAGCATTTCCCCTTAATATTGGCCAACTACCACCAAGCAAGGACATCAAGATTCCTGGCAGAATGGAGTTTTGTATCATCTTCACCTTTTCTGTCTCTCTTCGTCCTCACTTCTGGTAAAAGATCTTGCAGAATGGGAACATGTCTCAAAGGTAGGCAATGAGATGCAAGAAAATAATTAGCCAGGGAGAGATTCAGGCAGTTTCTGTTTTATGAATAGAAACCACATGGGAACCTAGACAATGGGGCCTGCTTGTTAAATGTGAGGGGCTGGAGCAGGATGAAGGGGTCCAGAGCGAGAATGATGGAGAACCATGGATGGGAGAGAAGAATTCCACACCTTCAGCATGGAGGCACTCGGCCCTAAAAGCACTGGCTGACTGATATCAGTGCGAAGGAGATAGTCCCCCTACCACTAGACTTAAGAAATAGGGCAAATCTAAGTATGTTATTTCTGGTGATGACCGAGTCTGTACACCTGTCTCGCCAATGTAGGTCAAAAATAGCAGAGCCACACACGTTTGACAGAAATATTATAAATACCTTCCATTGGTATTTTATCTGCATTTTTGAGAGGACAGACAAAATATTTCCTAGAAATTTGTTTCTTCTGTGTATACATTTTTAACTTTATACTTTGAAATGATGTTAGATGTCCAGAAGAGCTGCAAAGAGCCTACAAGAGATTTCCCACACATACCTCACCTAGCTTTGCTCATCTTAGCCTTTCATATAGCCAGGGGACATTTATCAGAAATGAGTATTTAATATCAGTGCAATATTATTAAAAAGAACTATAGACTTCATTCAGATTCCACCACTTCTTCCACCAATGCTCTGGAGCTGTTTCAGAATTGAATCTAGAATGCCAAGCATATATCATGTTTCTCCTCAGGTTCCGCTTCTATGACAGTTTCTGAGTGTTTCATAATCTGTCATGACCTGGACACTTCCAAAGAGCATTGTGATCGGGCATTTTATAGAATGCCCCTCAATTTGTATTTTCTGAGGTCCCTCATGATTAGGATGGAGTTACAGATTCAGGGAAAACCCCGCAGACCTGAGGCACCATTCCTATCGTTTCATTTCAGAGGTACCTGGTATCAGCATGACTTACTGCTGATGGTCTTGTTTGTACTTTTATTTAGTCTGCTCTTGGTTTATTTTATCCATATTTTCTCTCCGTAGCTATTGATCTCCCAAATATCATAGAAGAGTCACACTTGGATACAAATGACATTTCAATGACATCTGAGCAGTTACATCCTAATTGCTGTCTTCAAACTAGTCTCCGTTAGAGGATTTCATTTCCCAGTGAAGATACCACCATTCTGTTTTTTCATCTTTTTAATGTAAATTACCAATACTTTATTGAAAAAGATAAAATTGAGACAGTTTTGAAAGAAGAGGCACTGCTTCAAACCCACAAGGTTCCAGGTATATTGTGCCAAAATTATCCTGTAGTTGCTCCAAAAAGAGCTCAAAGAATAGTCGTAGAGGTGTATTTGTAACCCTTAAAACATTGCTGCTCAGTGGAGATGCTTTGGGAATTTGTGGATATATGTTTTTATTGTTCTATCACTTGGAGTTTGATGAGCATTACCGTCTGGAAATGCTAACTATCCACCAAGGCAGAGCCAGATCAAAACTCTGAAGAACTATCCAACATCATGTCCTGAAGATTATTATGACTAATAAAAATTATTTATTTTTATATATACTTTTTCATTTTAAAAAATGGCAAGAATAGGACAAGTAACATTTCCCCCCTAATTATTTAAGAGCAAGTGGCTGACATAAGTTTCCATCACCCCGGGACATTCTGCAACCTTGTCACAACATAGCCATCCACATCAGGAAATTAACAGCATTGCATTACTACCATGTGACTCTCAGGATCCAATCAAATTTACCTGATAAGGTCCTGTCTAGACAAAAAATCCACTCAGATCAACAAAGAACTTCTTGTAGTCATGTTTCCTCTGTCACCTAATCTGGAAGAGTCTCTCAGTCTTTCTCTGGATTTCAAGTCCTTTGAACTTTTAATGATATCAGGCCAGTTAACAGCAGAACGCCCCTTCTGTTAAGCCTAATTGGGCCTTTCCTCATGGTTTGATGCAGGATATGCATTTGGGGGAAGAACAACATGGAGATGGTGCTGGGTGCTTGGGCTGTTTCCATGGGTGCCCAATGTAACTGTGCTGGGACATCAACTCTGATCACTTGGTTCAGATTTTGCCTGTTATGTTTCTCCATCATGGTTTCCATTTTCCCCCTTGAGTAAAAGATGTGGACAGGAAATCTGAGTCTGTGAGTATCCATCAATTTCTCATCAGACTTTCGCCATTGGTCTTAGCACCCACGAGTGTTCCTTGGTTGAATTTTTGACTGTCATAATTGCCAAGTGGCTATTTTCTAACTCCGCCATTTTTTCTACATTTCTTAGTTGGCATTCTATTGCAAGACAGAGCTTTTTTCTCCTCCCAAGTCATTGTTTTTTGATTTATGTCAATATCAACACATAGATGTTTATTTTGCTCAATTGGTTATAATGTGTCACCATCACTTTTTATTTCATTGCTCCAAGTGTCCCAGCCTTGGCCAGTGGAGCCTTCCATGCTGACTTCTGTGACCTTTTGAAATGCCCTCTATCATTCCTGGAATACTTCTTTACTTCCTGTCTCAATGACACAGTCCAGGATTATCTGATACTTTCCCTTCCCCTACCCTGAAGTCAGTCACTTCTCAGATAATTATTTCTTTGTAATGGAGAGGTATTTATAAGCACAGTGTTGGCACTGGGTATGTATTGCTCTTGGGGTGCCACTGTCACATACACATTCACATCTGTGTTTATTTCCATCACTCGTGATGTACATCAAAAACAGTGGGCTCACCAGCCACAGTCCAACCTCATGGGCTCATTTTTATGTCCTCCCATTCCTAATTGGCAACTCCTTTCTCTGCCAGTGTGTACAGCCCCAGCATCCTCCACGTCTGTGCTTGTTGGATCCATCCCATTGTCACCACCACTGTCAACACAGGCAGACAGCCACCCTCCCCACTGCTTGGCCTGGGACACTCACTCCACGCTGATGGAGAGCAGATGCCTCTTCACCCTAGTCACCAACACCATCCTCAGCCTCCAGCACACACCCAGCATGGTGTCCTCCTCACCACACACAGGTTCTGTCTGCCACGCCAAAATGGCACCACCACCATCCAGCAGACCTGGATGGTGCCTTGCTCAGTCTCCCCCAGAACCTTCTGCATGGAATTAATCAGACAGGAAACAAGGCCTGAAGGTTAAATAGAAAGGAAGCATGATTATAAATTGATTTTACTCCTGCCCAAGAATGTACGCATTGTGCCTTTAGTTCCTTTGGGCTACTCTAACGAAACACCACAAACTGGGTTGGTTTATAAACAATGAAAATTTACTTCTCACAGTTCTGAAGGCTGAGCAGTCAAGCCCAGGTGCCAGCCATGCCTGTTGAGGGCCTGGCAGGATTCTTCATGGAAGGTGCCTTCCCGCACATCCTTGAATGGCAGGAGGAGCAACAAGGGCCCTCAGCCTTCTCTTATTTGGGCACCAATCCCATTCACCAGGTCGAGCCTCCCAGTCACCTCCCAAAAGGCTGTTTCTCCTTACACTACCAATTGGAAGGTTAGGATATTTTTCAACGCACAGGATTGAACCCAGGTTGGGATTTTAAGAGATGAATTTAGTAAGGCACACCAACATTCAGACCATAACAAGTTGTATTTTTTAAGGGTCTCATTACTTTTCAGCCATATTTTGACATGATAGTATTCATAAATTGACTGCAAATGATTGACAGCTTGTTTCCATATCCAAATCTACTCTGAAAGGATAGATCACAGAATATAATCAAAATAATATCATACAAGCTCCATGAACACCCATGAGGGTGACTTCTATCAAAAACAAAACAGGAAAAAGCAAGTGTAAGCAAGGATGTGGAACATTGGAACCCTGGAGCACTGTTGGTGTGATGTAAAATAGCCCAACACAAGGGAAAACAATAGGAGATTTACCAAAAAAAAATAAAATAAAATAGTTACCACATGGTCTAGAAATTCTGCCTCCAGGTGTATACCTGAAAGGAGTAAAGGCAGGAACACAAAGAAGTATTTGTGCACAACATTTATAACAGCGCAGTTCACAATAGCTGAAAGGTTAGAAGCATCCCTCCATGTCTCTCAATAGACAACAGTTCAGCAAAATGTGGTACGTACACAAAATGAAATATTATCATTCAGAAATTCTGATGCATGCTGCAATACAGATGAGCATGTTCAGAATATTATGCTCAGTGAAATAAACCAGTCACAAAGGGCAAAGACCACAGAGCTCAACTTCCAAGAGCCACATAGCATAGTCAAATTCATAGAGGCAGAAACTAGATCAGAGGTGGCCCGAGCTCAGAGACAAAGGAATGAGAAGTTATTATTTAACAGGCATAGAGTTTCCGCTTTGCAAGATGGGAAGAGTTCTGAATATGGGTAGTGATGTTTATAGCAAGATAAGGTGAATGTACCTGGGGCCCTGACCCAAGTGCTTTAAAATGGTTCAGCTGGTAAATTTTATGTTAAATCTATTTTATCATCATAAAATTTTCATAAAATTTTCTGAAAAGAACACTCTTTTCAGAGAGATGTTTTAGAAATTCCCTACTCTCTCTTAGAAATACTCATTTATTTACATTAAGCACAGTAGTTAGCAACCTTGAAATATGAGAATAGAAACTGTGGAGTAAGTGGTCTATTTTGGTCTCAGATAACATCATTCCATCTGTATCATTTGAGAGGAAACAAATGGTTTCAGGATAATTTTGACTAAGCACAAGTCTGAAATGTCCAAAAGTTCCCTCAATTGCACATACAGAAGAAGAAAAGTTGAAGAAACAACAAATAACATAAAGAACAAATTGTTCCAAGCCCATGAAATAAATCTGAGCCAATTTGAATGATGCAGTCAGTCCACATGAATATTTTCACCAACTTGGTTTAATTCAACAAGCTTTGACTAAGCACCGTTGATGCAAAATGCGGTATTAAGGAATGAGGCTTCGGAGAGGAGTGAGCCCATTTCTTTTCTCCAGGATTGTAAATATTTCAATTGTGAAAAGATGGCAGCTGGGGCAGAACTGGCATTTACTTATCACATGCATTCCTTATCTGATGTAATCCTTACAGCCTTTCTAGAAGGCACCTGGGATTACCTACATCTTTCAGATGAGAGGATGGAGTCTTAGGAAGACTAAGTAAATCACCCAAGGACAAATAATTCCCCAAAGGTCAAGATGTGATTTCCACTCAACCCATGTGATTCCAAAGCCCATGTTCAGTCCCCACCCTCACCATGATATGTGGAATTATACCAAGCTGTATCACACAAGAGGGAGAGACCTGGGAATAATTAGATTCACTGCAATGAGGTGGTACTAGAAGTACCTGCAATGTAGGGAACTCACAGAGAAAGAGAATCTCTCCCTGGGGTGGGCCTAGCAAAAACTAGAACGGAGAAGGGGGGTTAGTTCTGTCATGGAATTTGAGATTAGACCAGAATTTGACAAGAACACAAAGGAGAAAAGAAAACCTACTCAATGAGAGTGGAGAGCATTGAAAAGATTTTCCTCCTCCCTCAGTATCAGGATTTTGCCTCTTTTTCCTTGTCCATGAATGTGTCCTTCTTCTCCTTGAAGAAATAAATATAAACTCAGCCATGCACACTTTTCTCTCTAATTAGGATGTCGTTTCTCATTCACTCCGTCTTCCCATTCACTCCTCTGGCCTGCAGCTCATTCACAAGAAGGTATCGCTTCCGAGTGTTGCTTGTGAATGTTCTCGGATCTGTCAAGTGTGGATGCTGTCTCGCTGTTCCCTTTAGGTAAACACATGCTAACACGCCTTTCTTTGAATGCATTCTTTATTTCTGTAACATGTTTATCCTTGGCATGTCTTGGCGTCTGTCGCAAACATTCTTTATGTTCTCTGTGGTGTACCACATTCTGTTTCTTTCGCCTTTCTATGTAGTATCTATAATTGCCTTCTGCACACGAGGGATGCTCAGAAAACATTGCTAATTGATTTAAGTTATCTTGCAGAATATTCATTATCATTATCATTATGCCCATACTAGAAGAGTCAGATGTCAATGTCTATTTGGTAGAAAGAAATTGATTTGTGAATGTTAATACCTTGGTGAAATATTTTTTCCATAGGTAACAATTTTCTGGAAAAAAATGTTCTTTTCATGTAATGCCTGAATACAGACACATTCTTCCTCTGGGAGGGGACCAAAAAAGGCACTCCAGCAACACACACCTCCAGTCTGTGTTAGCCACGGGGCTAACACAGATGCCCAAAGCTCTGTCCCCTACCCAGAGCTGACAGACTCTTTTTATCTATCCTACCTGAAGCATCAGATCACTGATTCATGTACAGGATAAGACAACTGCCAAATTATTAGAGCACAGAGAGAAGCTCCTCAGACACCTGTCATGTTGATGAAAGCAGCGCCGTCCTCTGACCTTTGCCAGTTCAAGGTCGATAACGAGACAAGTCAGGCAGGAAGGGCAGCGTTTGCCGACTCCATTAACGTCCGCTGTGTGCTCACTCAGGAGCCTGCATCTCCTGTCAATTAGCGAGGGGAGCCAGGGACTGCTGATTACCGGAGACATGGCACAGCGAGCCACAGCTACCTCTGCTTCTGTGCCCGGCTGCATTTTAATTAGCCCGGTCCCTTGCCTATTGCTTCAGAGCTTCATTATTGCTGTCTTCAAGAAACTCGAGGAAGGCTTTTTACATTTCACATCATTAACTGGAAGAAATGTTGAGCATCCTAGTAATGGGGTTGGAGGACACTGCTCCCTGGCTAAAGG
>JAJEJO010000685.1:615036-626072 GCA_020662805.1 Glaucomys volans | reverse complement strand
TCTGCAGGGCTTCTGAGAACAATAGAGCCTCGGCTTGCTGAGAGCTGTGTGCAGTGGAACCAGGCAGAGAACCACTCAGGAGACAGACAGTTTCCGGAAGGGAAGCCACAGGGATGCCGCCAGGGGAGAGGCAAAACACACACGGTGGTGGCCACACAGCCAACCAGTGTGTCTGCACCAGAGTCCACTGGTGCATACTCATCCTAAGCCAAGTTGTATTTAAATCCACAAATAAAAGAACAAAGGAAGGAATTTAAAAATCTACAAAGGGAACAGTCTTCAAACTTTTCATACTTCCCTCTTACAAAAAGGAACGTTTAAGCCCTGGCAAAAGCATTCTCTCCAGGTGCATGGCGCAGAAGAGGTGGAAAAGCAGCAAGCTTTTGTTCCCCTGGTCCAGCCCCAGGTTCTTCCAGAGCAGGGTGATCAAACCTGAGTGAGCATCAGGAGGCTCGGAGGGCTGTGGATGCAGCCTGCTGGGCTCACACCTCCAGGCCCCAGGTCGCCACTGCCACTCCTAGGACTGAGGTGGAGCTGGAGATTTTGCATTTCTAATAAGTTCCCAAGTGATGCTGATAATGCTAACGGGGAGGAGGGACCTCACTTTGACAAGCACCTTCCTACAGATGGCTTCCCAAATTGCAGGTGGAGTGCTTACAAGGAATGATTAGCCCTGGCTATTAAAACAAAGAAGATCTTACCTATGACCATGCAAATCAGTCATTGAAATGATATGTGAAATTTCATATGCATGAACACGAGTGGTTTATTTAATGGCATGAACTGAAATCTGTGTTTTGATTTAGTGAAATTCTTCAGTACTAAACTATTTAAAGAGTTCATTGTAAAGTAAAATGGACAGGTTTCCTAAATGCCACCTCTGACACTAAGAAACTTACCTTTGTATAGGATGAAGGATAACTAGTCACAGACAGGTCTAAAACAGTGACCTGATAAATATTCAAAGCAGTCCAGCACCTGTGTGCAGTTATGTTGTAGAATCGTGAGTATCTGAGCACTTGATATATCGAAAAAGTTTTCAGGACCAAATATTATACATGATCACTACAACTGCTGAGCAACTTGCTTTTATCTATGTAGGCTTCAGTTCCTTATCTGTGAGATGTGGAAATGCACTTTAAAATCTTGATTCCTTCAAGCTTTAAAAATTTCATGGCATGGATTCTTATTTTCTACTTGAGTCAACATGTTTAGCACCTGGTATGATGACACTCAGATTAGAAGTAAACTTTTAAAATTCTGAGCTTGGTCCCTTTAGCAAGTTTTAAAATCTGAATCAGCACCAAATTGAAAATACCTCTTAACTTGCATCTACTTAGAGTTTTCTGCAGGCAGAAGTTCAGAACCACATTTCACATTCCAAATTGCCTGCCAACCCAGACACTTCCAGAATAACTCATACGTTAGAAAAAGAAAAAGGTCACATTCTGTCCCACGGGAAGATCAAGTCTACTAAGAAATTATTCCTACAGTGAAAATTGTCGTCCACTGAAATCCTTAGAAGGAGTATTTGGAGGCCATTGTATTCAAATTCAACTGGAAATTACTTGCATAGATTCTTTTTCCATTTTCTTCATTTTGACATACATGAGAAAGGCCAAGTTTACTGAGCTAATAGCCAGCACTCTAAATCTGCTCTGCAGTGTCCATTTCAACCTGCATGCTGATTACATGAGTGATCCTGCTAGTCAATCCCTAAGTCCAACTCGGTTTTTTGGAAGCATGGAGATGCGAGGTACCTGTAGTAGATTATCTTGAGTCAGAAGTGGCAAAAGAGAACACAGGAGGAAAGAATTCTACATAACAGTGGAATTCATCATGCCACATTTGTGCACGTGTGTAGCACTCCCCAGTACCTCATTCCCCTACCTTCCCTTTTGTCCACTCTTCCATTCCCGGATATTCTGCTGATTTCCCTCCTATTATTGTATTTTAATTAATGCATTTCTCTCTCTCTCGCTCTCTCTCTCTCTCTCTCTCTCTCACACACACACACACACACACACACACACACTCACGATTCATTGTGGCATTCTTGAACACAGAGAATAGCTCATTAGATTTCATTTCCCAGTCCTCGGCATGCCCTCTGCCCTGCCTTTATATCCCTTCTTCTACTGTGTAGATCCAATACTATGTCTTGAAATGTTCATTTGGAGGTAATTGGTTTCTCCAATCCCATTTTTCTCTTTTAGATCAAACTCACCTGTACGAAATCAGACAATGTGACCTGAGAGCATTAATGAATGCTAAAGCCTGCTGCTCCAGGTTTTCAGGGTCTTCTCGGGCCTCTCCCCTACCAAAGAGCTGCAGTCCCATGCTGCACAGATGGGAAACTGCCAATCTGAGTCCGCAGACTGGAAGCACCGACAGGCTGATGGTGTGGGGCCCTCTCACCTACGCTACTGAGTGTGTGGCCAGCCGTGTACACACAGGTGCCCTTCAAGATGGCCAGAAACAGAAAGCCCAACCACAAAACTACTCTTTTCCACCCCAAGCATTTCAATGTTTGAATGGGTCTCTCAGCTACCCTTCCTTTTCCAGAGGATTGGGGTGACTCTCTTTTACCTCCCATTACTTTAGATAATAAAGTTGAAGCAGACTTTCTCTTAAACCCTGGGGGGAAATAAATCATCAAGTTTCAATAAGGAAAATTCCCTTTTTTAATTGCTTTTTTATTTTTTTAGTTTTGGGTACCAGGGATTGAACCCAGGGGCACTTAACTGCTGAGTCACATCCCCAGCCCATTTTATGCTTTATTTTGAGACAGGGTCTCACCAGGATTACAGGCATGCACCACCATGCCCAGCTTAGAGAATTTCTTTTCTTGCTGGGTGAGGTGGTGCATGCCTGTAATCCCAGCAGCTTGGGAGGCTGAGGCAGGAAGATTGGGAGTTCAAAGTCAGCCTCAGCAATTTAGTGAGGCCCTAGGCAACTCAGCAAGACCCTGTCTCTAAATAAAAGACAGAAATACAAAAACAGGCTGGGGATGTGGTTCAGTGGTTGTGTGCCCCTGTGTTCAGTCCACAGCACAAAAAAGAAAAAAATCTTTTTCTTTACCCAAATCTTTGAGGGATCAGAGTGGCATTTTTCCATGAAAGACAGATGAGGGCAGAGCCATAAGAAGAGGAAACGAAAATTATTATGAGGACCTGAGTCAAAAGCATCTTTACTCGTAGAGGAATAAATGGCTGGCCAGAGGTTTCAGCAGGCAGAGAGCAGAGCAGCCTCGAGGCCAGCACCAACCCTGGAAGACGCTGAAAATCAGCCCATACGCAGCCATTCCGAACTACAGAAACCCTGCGTTGGAGCCGTGCTTTATCAACTCAGTTCAACCCTGAATATTCCGTTCCCTTCACTGTTCTAACCAGCCAATCACAAATTGGCTGTTCAGAGTCCTACTGATCCCTGTTATGTATCTTCTTGTTTTTTTCTTAGTACGTTATAGTAGTACATGACTGTGGGGTTCATGTTCATAAATATATATAAAATGATTGGCTCCATTTCAATCCCCAGCACTGCCCCTTGCTTCCCCTCCTCCCTCCTGCTTCTCTTCCTCTACTCTGTTGGTTTTCCTTCTGTTAATTTACTTTTCTAATTGATGCTCTGAAGTCATGTGTAAAAGCGAATCCACTGTGAATGCTCATACCTGTACAGAGCACGGTTTGGTCCACTGCATTCCATAGATCCTCCCTCTTCCCATACCTCCTCCACCCCCTTGGGGCCCTTTCCTCAAGCCACTGTTCCTCCTTCTACTTTCATGAGATCCCCTGTTTTTTACATTCCTAATTTCTCTCTAGCTTCTAAAAATGAGAGAAAACATTCAACCCTTGACTTTTTCTGAGTCTGGTTTATTTCACTAAGCGCAATGTTCTTCATTTCCACCCATTTACCAGCAAATGCCATAATTTCATTCTTCTTAATGGGTGAGTGAAACACCATTGTGTATATAGACCACATTTCCTTTATCCATTCAGCTATTGAGGGACACCCAGCCTGGTTCCATACTTGATTATTATGGATTGTGCTGCTGTCAATACTGGTGTGTATATATCACTCTATATCCTGATTTTAGTTTTTGGGGATAAATACCAAGGAGTAAGACAGCTAGGTCATATGGTGGCTCCATTCCTAGACTTTTGAGGAATCTCCATACTGCTTTCCAAAGTCCCACCAACAGTGCATGAGTGTACCTTTTCCCCACATCCTCTCCAGCATTTATTTTTGTTTGTATTCTTGATGACTGCCATTCCAACTGGAGTGAGATGATATCTCAGTGAAGTTTTGATTTGTATTTCCCTAACTGCTAAGGATATTGAACATTTTTTCATATATTTGTTGGCCATTTCCATTTCTTATTTTTGAAAAAATGTCATTTGCCCATTTCTTGATTTGAGTTATTTGTATTTTGGGTGGTCAGTTTTTTGAGATTCTTTATACATTCTAGATATCTCCTGTCAGAAACATAGCTGGAAGACATTTTATCTCATCCTGTACGTTCTCTCTCCATGCTCTTTGTGTCCTTCACTGGGAAGAAGCATTTTTTTTAAATTTGAAGCTATCCAATGTGTTGATTCTTGGTTGTATTTCTTGAGCTTTTGTGATCTTATTAAGGAGGATGGTACCTGTGCCAACATGTTGGAGTGCTGACCCCATTTTCTTCTAGCAATTATCATGTTTCTGGCTTAATTCCTAGGTCTTTGATCTACTTAGGGTTGTTTTTTGTGCAGTATAAGAGGTAGGAATCTATTTCTATTCTCCTACACATGGATATTCAATTTTCTCAGCACCATTTGTTTAGAAGGCTATCATTTCTTTAATGCACATTTTTGGCAGTTTTGCCAAGGATCAGATGACTGTATCTATGTGGGTTTGTGTCTGAGTGGGTTTGTCTCCGTGTCTTCTATGCTGTTCCCCTGGTCTCCATGTCTGTCCTTATGCCAGTACCATGCTGTCTTTGTTACTATAGCTCTGTGGATCATTTGAGCTCAGGTATTGTGATGCCCCTAGCATCGCTCATACTGCTCAGGATTGCCTTGGCTATTCTGGGTCTCTTATTCTTCCATATGAATTTCAGACTGGTTTTTTCTAGAATCTGTTTCCAGAATCTCCTTTGAAGAATGTCACTGGTATTTTGATGATAGTCATTATTAGAGAATAGTTGGAGTATAGGAAAGCTATTTATTTTTGTATGTTAAACTTTCATCCTCCTACTTTGATGAATTTATCAGTTCTAGAATTCTTCTGGGAGAGTTTTGCTTGTTTTCTTTTTAACTTCAAAGTATAGGATCACTTCATCAGCAAACAGATATTTGTTTTCTTCTTTTCCTATTTGTATCCTTTTAATTTCCTTCCCTTACCTAATTGTTCTTGCTGTATTTTCAAGAACTGTATTGAATAGGAGAGTCTTGGGAACAAGATCATACACTTGTTTAAAATGCTATCAATATGCTTGTCTCATTCCTGACTCAGTTTTTCTCTATTCAATATAATGTTGACTTTGAGTTTGTCATATATACCCTTTATGATGTTGAGGAAAGTTCCTTCTATACCCAGTTTCTTAAGTGTTTTTAATATTCATGGGTATTTCATTTTGTCAAAGGTTTTTTCTGCATCTATCAAGAAGATCGTGTGATTTTTTTTGTCTTTAATTCCATTTATGTAATAAATTACATTTATTGATTCGCATGTGCTGAACCAATCTTGCATTCCTGGGATGAAACTAACTTGATCATCATGTACAATCTTCTAAGTGGTTTTTTTTAATTTGTTCTAATTAGTTATACATGACAGCAGAATGCATTTCGATTCATTGTACGCAGATGGAGCACAGCATTCATTTCTCTGGTTGTATGTATAGAATCATACTATTTGTGCAATCATACAAGTACATAGGGTAATAATGTCAATCTCATTCCACCATCTTTCCCACTCCCTTTCCCCCTTCCTTCCCCTGTTTCCCTTCTGCCCAACACAAACTTCCTCCATCCATCCCTCCCGGCCTTCCATTATGGATCAGCATTCACATATCAGAGAAAACATTTGGCCCTTGGTGTTTGGGGTTTGGCTTATTTCTCTTAGCATGATATTCTCCAATTCCATCCATTTGCCTGCAAATGCCATAATTGTATTCTCCTTTAAGGCTGATTAAGATTCCACAGTTTCTAGATCCATTCATCTATTGAAGGGAATCTAGGTTGTTTCCACAGCTTAGCTATTGTGAATTGAGCTGCAATAAACATTGATGTGGCTGCATCACTAGAGTATGCCGATTGTAAGTCTTTGGGGTATAGACAGAGGAGTGGGATGGCTGGGTCAAATGGTGGCTCCATTCCAAGTTTCCTAAGGAATCTCCATACTGTTTTCCAGAGTGGTTATATAATTTGCACTCCCACCAGCAATGTATAAGTGTACCTTTTTCCCCACATCCTCACCAACATTTATTGTTGCTTGTATTCTGTTAACCATCTCTATTAATTAGAGAAAGGCAAATAAAAACTACTCTAAAGTATCATCTCCCTCTAGTCAAAATGGCAATGAACAAGAACACAAGCAACAATTTCATCAACATTTGTTGATTGATTGTATATCTTCTTCTGTGAAGTGCCTGCTCAGTTCCTTAGTCCATTTATTGACTGGGTTATTTGGGAGTTTTTTCGTGTTAATTTTTTTTAGTTCTTTATAAATTCTGGAGATCAGTGCTCTATCTGAGGTGCATGTGGAAAAGATTTTCTCCCACTCTGTAAGCTCTTTTTTCACATTACTGATTGTTTCCTTTGCTGAGAAGAAGTTTTTTAATTTGAATCCATCCCATTTGTAGATTCCTGATTTTATTTCTTGCGCTTTAGGAGTCTTGTTAAGGAAGTCATGTCCTAAGCCAACATGATGAAGATTTGGGCCTGCTTTTTCTTCTATTTGGCGCAGGGTCTCTGGTCTAATTCCTAAGTCCTTGATCCATTTTGAGTTGAGTTTTGTGCAGGGTAAGAGATAGGGATTTAATTTCATTTTGGTGCTTATAGATTTTCAGTTTTCCCAGCACCATTTGTTGAAGGGGCTATCTTTTCTCCACTTTTGCCTAGTATGAAACAACAGTATTTATGTGGGTTTGTCTCTGTGTCTTCTATTCTGTACCATTGATCTCCCTACCTAAGTTGGTGCCAATACCATGCCATTTTTGTTACTATAGCTCTGTAGTATAATTTAAGTTCTGGTATTGTGATGCCTCCTGTTTCACTCTTCTTGCTAAGGATTGCTTTGGCTATTCTGGGTCTCTTAATTTTCCAAATCAATTTTATAATGTCTTTTTCTATTTCCTTGAGGGAAGACATTGGGATTTTAATTGGAATTGCATTGAATCTGTATAGTACTTTTGATACAATTACCATTTTGACAATATTAATTCTGCCTATCCAATAACATGGGAGATCTTTCCATACTTCTTTAATTTCTTTCTTTAGTGTTTTGTAGTTTTCATCATAGAGGTCTTTCACCTTTTTTGATAGATGGATTCTCAAGTATTTTATTTTTTCAAGACTATTGTTGACTGGGATAGTTTTCCTAATTTCTCTTTCAGAGGATTCATCACTGATGTATAGGAATGCATTGGATTTATGTGTATTGATTTTATATCCTGCTACTTTGCTGAATTCATTTATGAGTTCTAGAAGTTTTCTGGTGGAATATTTTGGATCTTCTAAATATAGAATCATGTCATCAGCAAATTGTGATAGTTTGAGTTCTTCTTTTCCTATTCATATCCCTTTAATATCTTTCATCTGTCTAACTGCTGTAGCTAGAGTTTCAAGGACTGTGTTGAATAGAAGTGGTAAGAGAGGGCATCCCTGTCTTGTTCCAGTTTTTAGAGGGAATGCTTTCAGTTTTTCTCCATTTAGAATCTTGTTGGCCTTGGGCTTAGCATAAATAACTTATACAATGTTGAGGTATGTTCCTACTATGCCTACATTTTCCCAGTGTTTTGAACATGAAGAGGTGCTGTATTTTGTCAAATGCCTTTTCTGCATCTGTTAAGATGATCATATGATTCTTATCTTTAAGTCTATTGATCTGATGCGTTATATTTATTGATTTCCATAGGTGGAACCAACCTTGCATCCCTGGGATGAACCCGACCTTTTTATCTTTTTAATATGTTTTTGTATGCGATTTGCCAGAGTTTTATTAAGAATTTTTGCACCTATGCTCATCAGGGATATTGGTCTGAAGTTTTCTTTCCTTGATGTCTTTGTCTGATTTTGGTATCAGGGTGATACTAGCTTCATAGAATGAATTTGGGAAGGTTCCCTCCTTTTCTATTTCCTGGAATCTTTTGAGGAGTATTGGTATTAGTTCTTCTTTGAAGGTCCTGTAGAAGTTGGTTGAGAATTCCTCTGATCCTGGGATTTTCTTGTTTGGTAGGCTTTTGGTAGGAAATTCTATTTCATTGCTTGAAAATGATTTGTTTAAATTGTGTATGTCCTCCTGATTCAGTTTGGGTAGATCATATGTCTCTAAAAATTTGTCAATTTCTTTGAGATTTTCTATTTTGCTGGAGTACAAATTTTCAAAATAGTTTCTAATTATCTTCTGTATTTCAATAGTGTCCATCATGATATTTGCTTTTCACCACAAATTTTAGTAATTTGAGTTTTCTCTTTCCTTCTCTTCATTAGTGTGGCTAAGGGTTTATCAATTTTATTTATTTTTTCAAAGAACCAACTTTTGTTTTGTCAATTTTTTCAATTGTTTCTTTTGCTTCCATTTCATTGATTTTAGCTCTGATTTCAATTATTTGTTGTTGATTTGTTCTTTTTCTAGGACTTTGAGATGTAATGTTAGGTCATTTATTGGTTGAGTTTTCATTCTCTTAATGAATGAGCTCAATGCAATGAACCTTCCTCTTTACCCTGCCTTCATAGTGTCCCAGAGATTTTGATATGTTGTATCAGTATTCTCATTTTCCTCTAAGAATTTTTAGATCTCCTCTATGATGTCTTCTGCTATCCATGTGTCATTCAATATTGTATTATTTAGTCTTCACATGTTGGAGTAGCTTCTATTTTTTTATTTTATCATTGACTTCTAATTTCATTCCATTATGATCTCATAGAATTCAGGGTAGTTTTTTGTTTTTTTGGTTTTTTATTTTTTGTATTTACTAAGAGTTGCTTTGTGGCATAACCTATGGTCTATTTTAGAGAAAGATTCATGTACTGCTGAGAAAAAAAGTATATTCACTTGTTGATGATGGAATAGTCTACATATGTTCATTAAATCTAAGTTACTAATTGTATTATTGAGTTCTATAGTTTGTTTAGTTTTTGTTTGGAAGATACTTCTAGTGGTGAGAGAGGTGTGTTAAAGTCACCCAGTATTACTGCGTTGTAGTCTATTTGACTCCTGAAATCAGGAAGTTTTGTTTGATGTATATAGATGCTCCATTGTTTGGAGCATATATGCTTATGATTTTTATGTTTTGTTGATGTATGAATCCCGTAGTCAGTATGAAATGTCCTTCTTTGTCCCTTCTGATTAACTTTGGCTTGAAGTCCACTTTATCTGATATGCGGATGGAAACCCCTGCTTTTTTACACAGACCATGTGAGTCATGTTTTTCCTCATCATTTCACCTTCAGTCTGTGGATGTCTTTTTCTATGAGATCAGTCTTTTGAAGGCAACATATTGTTGGGATTCTTTTTAATCCAATCTTCCAGTCTATGTCTTTTGATTAACAAGTTTAGACCATTAACATTCAGAGACATTATTGAGATACAATTTGCATTCCTGTCATTTTGGCTTATTTTTGGTTCTTGACTTGGTTTCTCCTTTGATTGGCTTTTCCTTTAGGGTAGTTCTTCCTGTTGCCAACTTTCATTGTGGTTTTTAATTTCCTCCTCATGGAATATTTTGCTGAAAATACTCTCTGATGCAGACTTTCTAGTTGTAAATTCTTTTAACTTTGGTTTATCATGGAAGGATTTTATTTCATCATCAAATCTGAAGCTTAATTTTGCTGAATATAAGATTTGTGGTTGGCATCCACTATCTTTCAGAGCTTGGTGGTATTTGTTTTTCCAGGACCTGCTAGCTTTGAGGGTTGAGAAATCTGCTGAGATTCGTATTGGTTTCCCCCATATGTAATCTGATACTTTTCTCTTGTGGCCTTTAAAATTCTATCTTTATTTTTTATGCTAGGCATTCTCATTTTAATGTGGCTTGGTATAGATCTGTTGTAATTTTGTACATTTGGTGTCCTATAAGTCTCTTGTATTTGATTTTCCATTTCATTCTTCAGGTTTGGGAAATTTTCTGATATTATTTCATTGAAAAGATCATTCATTCCTTTGGTTTGTGCCTTCCTCTATCCCAATTATTCTTAAATTTGGTCTTTTCATGTTATTCCATAATTCTTGGAGGTTCTGTTCATGGTTTATTACCATCTTCACTGTGTCATCAACTTCATTTTTAGGATTATATATTTTGTCTTCATTGTCTGAGGTTCTGTCTTCAAAGTGATCTAGTCTGTTGGTGATGTTTTCCATTTAGTTTTTAATTTAGCTTATTGTTTCCTTCATTTCAAGGATTTCTATTTAGGTTTTTTTCAGTATATCTCTTTATTGAAGTGATCTTTTGTTGCCTGCATTTGCTCTCACATCACCCTTTACTTTGCAGATCATTTTAATTTTGAACCTTCTGAACTCCTTCTCTGACATTTCTTCTACTGTGCTGTCAATGAATTCTTTTATTGTGGCATCTTGGTTTATTTGTGGTGCTTTCTTCCCTCGTGTTTTTTCATGTTGTTTGCATTTCTTCCCTCTAGCAGTGCAGACCTGAGGTATTAATGTTTCTACCCTATAGATTTGTAATGTCCCTGCAGGTTTCCAAACTCACTATGAGGGGGAGAGCAATGTTAACAGTACCCAGTGCAAACAATATGCAGCTTAAATTAATTAGCACCTATTAGGACATTAACAATTTTGTCACAAAAAACAGAATTAATAAGTTCTATTATTTTCTA
>JAJEJO010000685.1:598530-614636 GCA_020662805.1 Glaucomys volans | reverse complement strand
CCAGTTTTTAGAGGGAATGCTTTCAGTTTTTCTCCATTTAGAATCTTCTTGGCCTTGGGCTTAGCATAAATAACTTATACAATGTTGAGATATGTTCCTACTATGCCTACATTTTCCCAGTGTTTTGAACATGAAGAGGTGCTGTATTTTGTCAAATGCCTTTTCTGCATCTGTTAAGATGATCATATGATTCTTATCTTTAAGTCTATTGATCTGATGCGTTATATTTATTGATTTCCATAGGTGGAACCAACCTTGCATCCCTGGGATGAACCCGACCTTTTTATCTTTTTAATATGTTTTTGTATGCGATTTGCCAGAGTTTTATTAAGAATTTTTGCACCTATGCTCATCAGGGATATTGGTCTGAAGTTTTCTTTCCTTGATGTCTTTGTCTGATTTTGGTATCAGGGTGATACTAGCTTCATAGAATGAATTTGGGAAGGTTCCCTCCTTTTCTATTTCCTGGAATCTTTTGAGGAGTATTGGTATTAGTTCTTCTTTGAAGGTCCTGTAGAAGTTGGTTGAGAATTCCTCTGATCCTGGGATTTTCTTGTTTGGTAGGCTTTTGGTAGGAAATTCTATTTCATTGCTTGAAAATGATTTGTTTAAATTGTGTATGTCCTCCTGATTCAGTTTGGGTAGATCATATGTCTCTAAAAATTTGTCAATTTCTTTGAGATTTTCTATTTTGCTGGAGTACAAATTTTCAAAATAGTTTCTAATTATCTTCTGTATTTCAATAGTGTCCATCATGATATTTGCTTTTTCACCACAAATTTTAGTAATTTGAGTTTTCTCTTTCCTTCTCTTCATTAGTGTGGCTAAGGGTTTATCAATTTTATTTATTTTTTCAAAGAACCAACTTTTGTTTTGTCAATTTTTTCAATTGTTTCTTTTGCTTCCATTTCATTGATTTTAGCTCTGATTTCAATTATTTGTTGTTGATTTGTTCTTTTTCTAGGACTTTGAGATGTAATGTTAGGTCATTTATTGGTTGAGTTTTCATTCTCTTAATGAATGAGCTCAATGCAATGAACTTTCCTCTTTACCCTGCCTTCATAGTGTCCCAGAGATTTTGATATGTTGTATCAGTATTCTCATTTTCCTCTAAGAATTTTTAGATCTCCTCTATGATGTCTTCTGCTATCCATGTGTCATTCAATATTGTATTATTTAGTCTTCACATGTTGGAGTAGCTTCTATTTTTTTATTTTATCATTGACTTCTAATTTCATTCCATTATGATCTCATAGAATTCAGGGTAGTTTTTTGTTTTTTTGGTTTTTTATTTTTTGTATTTACTAAGAGTTGCTTTGTGGCATAACCTATGGTCTATTTTAGAGAAAGATTCATGTACTGCTGAGAAAAAAAGTATATTCACTTGTTGATGATGGAATAGTCTACATATGTTCATTAAATCTAAGTTACTAATTGTATTATTGAGTTCTATAGTTTGTTTAGTTTTTGTTTGGAAGATACTTCTAGTGGTGAGAGAGGTGTGTTAAAGTCACCCAGTATTACTGTGTTGTAGTCTATTTGACTCCTGAAATCAGGAAGTTTTGTTTGATGTATATAGATGCTCCATTGTTTGGAGCATATATGCTTATGATTTTTATGTTTTGTTGATGTATGAATCCCGTAGTCAGTATGAAATGTCCTTCTTTGTCCCTTCTGATTAACTTTGGCTTGAAGTCCACTTTATCTGATATGCGGATGGAAACCCCTGCTTTTTTACACAGACCATGTGAGTCATGTTTTTCCTCATCATTTCACCTTCAGTCTGTGGATGTCTTTTTCTATGAGATCAGTCTTTTGAAGGCAACATATTGTTGGGATTCTTTTTAATCCAATCTTCCAGTCTATGTCTTTTGATTAACAAGTTTAGACCATTAACATTCAGAGACATTATTGAGATACAATTTGCATTCCTGTCATTTTGGCTTATTTTTGGTTCTTGACTTGGTTTCTCCTTTGATTGGCTTTTCCTTTAGGGTAGTTCTTCCTGTTGCCAACTTTCATTGTGGTTTTTAATTTCCTCCTCATGGAATATTTTGCTGAAAATACTCTCTGATGCAGACTTTCTAGTTGTAAATTCTTTTAACTTTAGTTTATCATGGAAGGATTTTATTTCATCATCAAATCTGAAGCTTAATTTTGCTGAATATAAGATTTGTGGTTGGCATCCACTATCTTTCAGAGCTTGGTGGTATTTGTTTTTCCAGGACCTGCTAGCTTTGAGGGTTGAGAAATCTGCTGAGATTCGTATTGGTTTCCCCCATATGTAATCTGATACTTTTCTCTTGTGGCCTTTAAAATTCTATCTTTATTTTTTATGCTAGGAATTCTCATTTTAATGTGCGTTGGTATAGATCTGTTGTAATTTTGTACATTTGGTGTCCTATAAGTCTTTGATTTTCCATTTCATTCTTCAGGTTTGGGAAATTTTCTGATATTATTTCACTGAAAAAATCATTCATTCCTTTGGTTTGTGCCTTCCTCTATCCCAATTATTCTTAAATTTGGTCTTTTCATGTTATTCCATAATTCTTGGAGGTTCTGTTCATGGTTTATTACCATCTTCACTGTGTCATAAACTTCATTTTTAGGATTATATATTTTGTCTTCATTGTCTGAGGTTCTGTCTTCAAAGTGATCTAGTCTGTTGGTGATGTTTTCCATTTAGTTTTTAATTTAGCTTATTGTTTCCTTCATTTCAAGGATTTCTATTTGGGTTTTTTTCAGTATCTCTATCTCTTTATTGAAGTGATCTTTTGTTGCCTGCATTTGCTCTCACATCACCCTTTACTTTGCAGATCATTTTAATTTTGAACCTTCTGAACTCCTTCTCTGACATTTCTTCTACTGTGCTATCAATGAATTCTTTTATTGTGGCATCTTGGTTTATTCGTGGTGCTTTCTTCCCTTGTGTTTTTTCATGTTGTTTGCATTTCTTCCCTCTAGCAGTGCAGACCTGAGGTATTAATGTTTCTACCCTATAGATTTGTAATGTCCCTGCAGGTTTCCAAACTCACTATGAGGGGGAGAGCAATGTTAACAGTACCCAGTGCAAACAATATGCAGCTTAAATTAATTAGCACCTATTAGGACATTAACAATTTTGTCACAAAAAACAGAATTAATAAGTTCTATTATTTTCTACAGTATCAATAATAGGTTTGAAATATTGTCTACAGTTTCTAACAGTGGTCAAAAAGAGAAGGGGGGTACAGGGTGTGATGTCTATGAGGCAGGAGTTGGGAATACAGAGGTATTAGATCATAGGAAGAGTGAAAGAGGAATCCGTAGAAGTTAACTGTTAGCAGGAGAGAAGAGAGGAAGGGACTCTTAGGTGTAACCAAACCTGCAGGGACCTTGGAAGTGGTCTTCCGGGTCTTGGGTGTTGTCCCTAGCTGGAAGCGGCCACATCCCTGGTGGCAGTGGCTAACCTATAGGTGGCAGTGGCTAACCTATAGGTACCTTAATGTTGGGCTTCTAGTCTCTGGCTGGTGTCCCATGATGGAAGCTGCCCCAACTAAAGATGGCAGTGATGGCAGCAGAAGTAACCCAAGATGGCAGCGGAGGTGACCTAGGATGGAGGTGTCTGCTTTTAGAGATGGGGCTGTGAGGGTATGCCGTGCAGTGGCATTGGGCAGCCTGTTTGGATATGCAGTGTTGTAGTAGGCATTGCTGTGGCAAGCAGTCACCTCCAGGCCCTATCTATGGTCCTAACATGGAGGTTATCCCATAGAGGGGGGCTATGGCAGATGCTGCAGCATCCCAAGATGGAGGCTGGCCTAGGGAGGCACGGGGACTCAGCACAGGCACTCTCCTCTTCTCCATAGAGGTGGGGCCCTACATGTGTTTTTGAATGTGATTTTCTGATATGTTGTTAAGGACTTTTGTGTCTAAGTTCTTTAGGAATGTGGGTCTGTAGTTTTTTTTTCCTTGATATGCCTTTATCTAGTTTTGGTATTAGGGTGATACTGGCTTCATAGGATGAATTTGAGATTGTTCCCTCCCTTTCTGTTTTATCTAATAATTTGAAGATAATTGGCTTTAGTTCTTCTTTAAAAGTTTAGTAGAAGTGGTGGTGCATGCCTGTAATTCCAGTGACTTGGGAGATTGAAGTAGAAGGATCACAAGTTTGAGGGCACCCTCAGCAACTTAGTGAGGTCCTAAGCAACTTAGTGAGACCCTGTCTCAAAAATGAAAAGGACTAGCAATGCAGCTCAGTGGTAAAGTGCCCCTAGGTATAATCCCCAGAACCAAAAAAGGGGGAGGGTTAGAACCCAGCTGAAAATCTATCTGGTCCTGAGCTTTCTGTCTTTGTAATGCTTTTCGTGGTTGCTTCAATCCCATTGCTTGACATTGGTATGTTTAGGTTTTCTATATCCTCTTGGTTCAATTGGGTGGTCACATGTGTCTAGAAATTTATCAATATCTTCTAGATTTTCCAGTTTATCAAAGTATAAATTTTCAAAATAGGATTTCAGAAGCATCTGCAGTGATATATCTTTTTCATCTCCAATTGTGTTGAGTTGGTGCCTCTCTCTTTTTCTTTGTGTTAGTTTGGTTAAGAGTTTATTAATCTTGTTTATCTTTTAAAAAAAAAACACCTCTTCATTGTACTGATCCTTTGTACTATTTTTTATTCTCAATTTTATTAATTTCAGCTCTGATCTTAGGTTTTTCCTGTCTTCTACTGATTTTGAATTAGTGTGTTCTTGCTTTTATGGAACCTTAAGATATAACATTAGATTTATTATTTAGGATCTTTTTGTCTGTTTTAAATGTAGGCACTCAACTTTATAAACTTTCCTTTTAGAACTACTTTCATACTGCTTCAGAGATTTTGATATGTTGTATCTCTGTTCTCATTTGTTTATAAGAAATTTTTATTTCTCCCCTGATTTCTTCTATTTTCCATTCATCATTCAATCTCCATGTATAAAAATGGTTTCTGTTTTTCATTTTGTTATTGATTTCTAATTTCATTCCATTATGATCATATAACATGCAAGGAATCATATTGACACTTTGTGTTTACTAAGACTTTCTTTGCATCCAAAAACATGGTATATTTTGGAGAAAGTTCCATATGTAGCTGAGAAGAAAGTGAATTCCTTTGTCAGTGGATGAAATATTCTCTAATTACCTATCAGTCCCATTCGATTAATGGTATCTTTTAGTCCTAAAGAGTCTTTACTTAGTTTGTGTCTATCTATTCACAAGACAGAACTTTTGAAATCACCCAGTGGTATTGCATTGCAGTCAGAATCTTCACATTGAATAGGGTGTGCTTTATGTTAGTAGGTGTACCAACATTTGGGGCATAAATATTTATAATCCTTATATCTTGTTGTTGGATTGTTCCCTTGACCAGTATGCAGCAACCTTCTTTGTCTCTTTTGATTAATTTTGGCTTGAAACCCACTTTGTCAGATATTAGAGTAGCTACTCCTGTTTGCTTTTAGCCTCCTTTTTTATGGTTTCTTTTTTCATGCTTTCATCTTTAGCCCATGATGTCTTTTCTTGTAAAGTATAAATGATATGATTGGGTCTCGTTTGTTAACTCATGAAGTTTATGCCTTTTAATTGGAGAGTTGAAACCACTTACATTTCATATTGTTATGAAAAAATGTTTTTATTTCCTCCCTCTCTATTTCTAATGCTTAGTTCAGCTTTGATTGTATTTTACTTCACTATTTTTCTATTGAGATTCAACTCTCCACTGCCTCTGATGTTTTCCTCCTCCTCCTCCTCCTTCTCCTTCTTTATGTAATATACCATTGTTTCTGTAGTTCTAGCTAAATAATGGTGAATTCTTTTGGTCATGAAGCAGCAGTTATCTTGGAAGGTTTTTATTTCATCTTCAATTGTCAAAGATAGCTTTGCTGGGTATAACAATCTTGGTTGATAACCATTGTAGAGTCTGCTTTTAGAATCTAGGAGAAAGTATAATTGGCTTACCTCTAAATGTGACACGCTGTTTTCCTGTGAATTCTATCATTGTTATATGTATATTAGACATTTTATTTATAATGTATGTTGAAGAGAATCTTTGTTGATCTTGTCTATCTGGGGTTCTAAATGTTTCCTATATTTGGATTTTCATCTCATCCCCAAGGTTTGAAAATTTTTCTGATATTATTTCACTGAGGAGATTGTACATTCCTTTAGTATGTATTTCAATGTCTTCTTTGAAGCCTATGATTCTCAGAATTGGTCATTTAATGTCATTCCAGATTTTTTGGATATTATGATCATGGTGGTTTATCATCATTATTGTTGACTGTGTTTTCAAGTTTATATACCTTATCTTCAATACCTGAAAAATCTATCTTCTACGTGGTCTGATCTATTAGTAATGCTTTCAGATGTATTTTTAATTTGATTTACTGAGTCTTTGTAGAATTTCTGTTTGGTTCTCTTTTAGAATCTCAATCTATTTATAAACATGTTCTTTCAGTGCCTCTATTTTCTCTCAGTTCATTCCTTAGGTATTCTTTTAGCTCATGGATCATTTTAAATATGAACTTTTTAAATTTTTTATGTGACATTTCTTCCACGGTAGTTTCAATGGGATCAGTTATGGAACTATTGTGGGCATTTGGGGTGACTTGTGCCCTTGCTTTTTCATATTATTTGTATTTCTATCCATCTGCTGGGAAGATTAGCTCTTCTACTTTTATGCAAGGGACTATTTATTAATGAGCTTCTTTCTTTTCAGTGCCCCGTCTGGGCAAATATCTAAATGCTGGTATTCCCACTCAATGTGTACTTACTACTAATCTCAGCAATTCAGCACCACGTTGAGAAAGGACACTAAAACCTATCAACTGCAATCACTTTAGAACAAATTCACATATACTAATAAACTTTAGGGGGGAAAAAACTTATTGGAAATGTTCTTCACAATTCCTCTCATCCAAACATAAAATTGGAGTCATGTCATTGGCTCGGTTGAGAAAATAGTTATTAAAGATAGTAAACTTACCATCAAACTATAGTTTGATGGTAAAGGGGAAAGGAAGAAAATGGATGGAGAAAAAAAGAGAAAATAATATAGGAAAAATAATATACATGAAGATTACATTTTAACTTGGTTGGCCTTTGTTTCTGACTGTTCTTAAGGAAGTAAGCTTGTGAGTTTTTCTTCTCCCTCTTTCTTATCTCTCCCCCTAAGCTGACTCTGGTTAGGGTTCAGGGTCCAGGAATTCTGTCCTTATTTTCTGCTCCAGTAGCCAAATTCCAAGCTCTTCCAGGTTTCATGAGGTTTTCAGTGTTGCTCTCTCACCCCCTCCAGTCAGCTGTTCTTTATCTGCCTCTCTCCTGGCCTATGGAGGAAACAGGCCATCCTCTCCCCCTGTTATATAGTGTCACATCTAAATAAAGACAAAGTGTTGTCTTATTTTTTAAAAATGAGAATGTAATGTTCCTGAACGCTAAAGTCACACATATTGAAAGGGACCCCAGAAGTTAGGCTATTGATTTTTAGGCTATTGGTTTTTAGGCTATTGATTTTTCATGTCAAACATCCAAAATCTCACAACCTTGGCTTTCATTTCTAGAGATGTTAGATACCCTCAAGTCATTTTAATGCTTCTTCCAGGTTATCAGACCTAGAGAAGACAGTTGGATTCTTCCCAAATCAAGACAACACACACACTCAGCAGCTATATGAATGGAGTTTGTAAGCGAATGTTTGCTTAGTCACTTATTCCCTGAAGAATCATCTTCCAACTGGAAGGGAGTTGTAAATGAAGAAAAAGGAGGAAGAGACTAAGTGTGTGTGTGTGTGTGTGTGTGTGTGCACACGCACATGAGGAAGAGAGACCAGATTGCCCTCTGGTGGACACAAATTCCTCTTCATTCTTTTAAGATGCAACAAAGGAGAAAGAAAAATAGCCAGAAAGAATAGGAAGGGGAAGAATAGGAGAAAATAACAAAGTCAGAAGAAAGCATGAAGCCAGGAAATACTGAATACTGGAGGAAGAAAATCAAGAATATTTAGGCTAAGAAAAGAAACGAATGCTGAGCATTATGAGGGGAAAAAAAAACAAATCAGACCTTGAATGGCTAGTCTCACCTCACCATTTGACCAGTGCTAGACTTACTGTGGAGAAATAAAATAATTATCAATGCTAATTATGCAGGGCATGGTAATGTTTTCTTCTTTTTCCTTTTTTAATATAGCAGCTAACTACAGGCATCTAACGCATGTTTTAATAGGAGCCATTAGATTTAAAATTATGAGTTAGGGAAGCATTTTGTAGAACTTAACTGAGAAGAAAGTCGAGAAATGAAAATTACTTCCCTTGCATTTTTCTAAGTTGCAGAGAAATCCCCACACAACATACAGATACACCATGTGGGACCCTGTCCATATTCACAAGAAATTACCACAAAGAGAGATTTTTTTAAAGTCCTTTTGCTTGTTCGTTTCTTTGTTTTTGCTCAGATTTTCCAGACATACATTTGGAACACAGGTTAAATTGCTGAGATCTTATTGACAATTGCCAACCCTCTCCCCACACCTGCCTTTATTCCATGCAAGAATTTGAAATGAGGATCATTAGCATCCGAAAAGAGAAATTCAGAGGAAACCTGAAACATCCTCAGAAACCCAAACCTGAATTTCCCGGAAATATCACCCGCCACAACCATGGTACCTGGGTCCGACAGTAGGCAAGACATCTTGCCACCACATGCACGGGTTTCAAGGGCACAAGGAGCATCTCCAAAGCCCAGCCTGCACCAAAGAGGAGCTCAGTCCCTTCCCCACACTGTCACACACTCATCCACTAAACAACAGTGGTCTCCCATCCTGCTGAATTCACAAACAATAGCTTTCTTTTGAAAAACAGTAAGTTCCCTTAAATATTTACTTAAAAAATAGTAGTAGGGGATAAAATTAATTAGGCTCACTGAACTCCTTTAAGACATCTTGGAGCAAGCAACCAAACCAAAGCTAAGCAATGCAGGCACAGTGGTGGTGGGAACCACAGGCACAGATGTAAGAGAAGGAAAGGAAAAGTGAACATCAGAGTTCTTTCTTGCATGGACAGATCCCTTCTTTCTACACCAGAAAGGCCCCATGAGCATCCCTCCCTGCTCACAGGCAGGAGGAGGCTGTGGCCACCTGCATCTCTTTCCACAGGTGCACCCAGATGCAGTGGCCTCTCTTGGCTTCCCTTGCTTCTCTTGGTCCATTTAACACGATCCTGTCTTTCTCTATGGAAAAGTAGGACCTACTTATCTCCACTGAAAACCTATACTGACCTCAAGCCTGAGAAAATGGAACTTCCCACTCTGCATGCAGAGCTCAGATAACAGGAAAGAAACACAAAACGGGTCTCCAAACTTCAGTGTAATAATGTTTCCATATTCAGGAGAAAATCCATTTCCTCTTTTAAGATGATTGGGTAGACCATTGTTGGGAAGGTCAGCTTTTTGGAGTGAGGCCCTGGGGATCAGTGTGTTTGAGCATACTTGAAGGTAAGCTACCGACTTCAGAACCAGACACCAATAAAAGGACTTCAGATGCTTTCTTTTGAGGAATTCAAATTTATCAAAACCCAAACTGTGGGTTTTTCTTCCTCACCCAGCAAATTGGGCTACTTTACCCAAATGTCTAAATCAATCCATGATTGTAAATCAGACAATAACAAAAATATTAGTTATTTTATGTTGTGAGTGATGCATGTGAGTCTTATTTTGGCTTTGTAGCCATTTGGAGTTTTCACACCCAGTAATGCTTACTGCTGAAACTGATTATCAAGTGTGAAGTGCAGAGTATCTCTCCAAACATCATCCAGGTTGCTAATGTCAGAATGATCAGCTACATTTCAAATTGTTTGTAATACCAACTTTGTGCTCTCAGCAATTAAAGAAAATCAAAAACACTTTCAACTTTGAAAATTGCAACCAATTTAGCATAACTCTAGAAAAATGAAGCTTCAATCAAGTTAGTTAAAAAGAACATTTTCTGTAACTAGATTAATTCATGTAATATTATTTATAAGATTGATTTTACTTGAGGCTCATAATTATTTCTCTGGTAATTACTACCTTAGGCCCATAGCCTAAATTTCCTTGTTCATTCAGAAAACATGTATTGACTACTAGGTTGTAGGAATGCAATTTTTTTCACTTATTAATCCACATTTTTAAGGTGTCAACATTAGACAAGTATACGATACAGTTTGATAAACAATCTGTCACCCCAGTGAAAGTCCATCTAATCAAACCTGGAAGAATCAGGCTTCCTGGAGGAAGTAGAATCTGAGTGGAGTTTTTTAATAACTTTAATAACATCAGTGCTATTCTAAATGCTTCTAATGCTTCTAAATGCTTGTTAAATGTTTCCATTTAACATCACAATAGTCTCCTGATCGAGGTGCTATTATTATCCCATTTTATAAATAAGGAGGTATGAGCAAAAAGAGGTTAAGTTACTTGCCCAGGTCAGTGCAGTGTCAAGACACAGATCTAGTCTGGAATGAATAACCACTGCTCCCTCCTGAACATGTCCTGATACACTCTTTCCTACCTGGAGCCAGGAAGGAAGAGTTCAGGTGCTGATTTCTAAGAAAACACCACATACTTAGGGACCAGCCAGTAGATCAAGATATTTCAAGCAAAGTACACATGGTGGGTAACTAGTGCCTGAAACCAACCCAATTTACCAGTAAGAGCCACAGACACTGTTGGTTTTAACCCCCAAAATGTCTATGTTCACAGCATAGACTTTTGCTTTCGTCCACGGTGACAGGAACACTTCTCTCTTACCTTGTCCTCTGTGAACAGCGTAAGGAACTGCTAATCTTTTCAAGGAATCACCTGGTTAGCTCCACCTCCCATGTGCACTATCACATAGCAGAATCATGAGAGTGACATGTCATGGCTCTCAGAGGTCCCACCCACACTCAAGAGGAGAGGAGCAGAGGAAAGTGAGAGTCACAGAAGTCTGTTTACCACGTCCCTTCCCATGCTGACGGCAGCAATGTCTGATTCCGGTGACTCATAGGGCAAAGATCAGGAGGCACTGATGGTACTGGAAGCCCTTGATGCCAACTAGAGCAGGAATCCAGCTCGAACGGTTTGTGTCTTTCCCTGAGACATCCATTCCTAAGGGAGACCTTCACATAGCTGCTGGGAAACGACTCCACCTGTCTCTCATTTCTGCTTGTCTTGTAAGCTGAGGTACCTAATACCCTTTGTTCTAAACTATCTTTTCAAGGATAATTGTAGAATAAGCAACCTTGGAAGATAGAGATTATGTCTCCCTGTAAGGAAAAAAGCAAATTTTCTTACTAGGTTGTATGATGAAGATAATATCTCCTTCCAAAGCAAACAGCAGGCATACTTACTAACCACTAGGAAAAATTCAACTTCCCAAGTCAGGATTCCTCTCCCGTGACACACTTCGCTGTATATGAAACGCCCACCTGCATGCAAACCCCATAGAAGAGGGAGACAAAGCGAAACGGACCAAATGTGATGACAGTGTGACTGCCGTTGTTGCAATGAATGATGAACAGCCCTTTGTTTCTGCCCCAGGAGGCCCATGTCTTCTCCTGCATCCATAAAACTGTGGCAAGCTAACCTGCTGTATATATGATGGAATATTACTCAGCTTTAGAGATGATAGATATAGATGATAGATAGATGATAGATAGATAAACTGTAATATTTAAGTCCTTTGGGTATACACTGAGGTGTGGGATAACTGGGTCAAATGGTGGTTCCATTCAAAGTTTACTGAGGAATCTCCCTCCTGCTTTCTGGAGTGGTTGCACCATTTTGCAGTCCCACCAGCAATTTGTGTGTGTGTGTGTGTGTGTGTGTGTGTGTGTGTGTACAAAGGAATATTACTCAACTTTAAAGAAGAATGAAATTATGGCATTTGCTGGTAATTGGATGGAATTGGAGAATATCATGCTAAGTGAAATAAGCCAAACCCAAAAACCCAAAGGCTGAGTGTTTTCTCTGATATGCAGATGCTAATTCACAATAAGGGGGTGTGGGTGCTAGGGAAGAATAGAGTTAGATTAGATAGATGGAGGTGAAGCGAGGGGAACGGGTACATGGGGAGGAAGGATAGGTGAGTAAAACAAACATTGTTACCTCACGTATACATATGACTGCATGACCAATATGATCCTACAATATTATACCATCAGAAAAATGAGAAATTATGCTCCATTTATGTATGATTATCAAAATGCATAAATGCATTCTACAGTCATGCATAACTAATTAGAACAATTTTTTTTAATTTTTAAAATAAATATGGATATCTTTTGAGAATTCACTAAAATAGGATCTCACATCCAGAATGACATTGGTCATGTATTTTATATTTCTCACATAGATTTATTTCTCATTGATTAGCCTTAGATTAATATTTCAAGTGGTATAAGAAATGTCCTGACCTCTGATTTGAAGAAGTCAGTTCACACAGGCAGGGAGACCAGAAGAACATCCTCACACGCCTGTCCCTGGTTCCTCAGTTTGTCACAAGATGATAGCTCATCACTTTTCGAACTTTTCATTTTCATGAAGGACGTAGCATCAGATTATATATTCACCTTGCGTGCAGAACAGCAAGTTGAACATCAGTTAAAGTTTCTATTTCAGTTTTGCTGCAACTAAAATAATCAACCCCTTTCCAACCACTCCCCACCACACTTGACCTCATTGTGAACCAAAGAATCACTAAGCCTGAGTCAACATTAAATCAAAAGTCATATGAAAATATTTCCTGAGTCCTTGCACTGTCATGGGTCGTGGTTGACAAAGAGCTCATTTTGCAAGGAGAGTGAAGACTAAGTCACAAACTATTCGATGAGAGCTTTTACTGTTTCCTCCTATTACTCAGTTTTCCTTTAGGAAACTGACTCAACCAACATCGGTCATAGTCACAATCGTTTCTTTTCTGTATCAGAGAAGGGAGAAGATATCATTCTTTATTTATTTGGGAAATCAGTCATGATACAAAAAACTTCAAGAAATCACGTTTAAAAGGGATGACAGAATGAGTGATATATAAGCCCTTGTAACTCTTCACTGTGAACATTCTTTATGAATTAGGTCTTAGAACTTGGAAAGCTGGTTTTTAATTGTTTTGATATTATGTAATAATAGATAAGTAGAGATATACATATCCATAGACATGTATTATAAAACTTACCAGAACTTCGCAAAATTCATAAAAATATGAAGAAAAACTTTAAAATCTAGCATTGCACCACCCTGACCATTCCTGCTAATTTTTTGGTGTAATTCCTTCTAATATTTTTCCTAGAATAGCAATTTAACTGTTGCTTTTTTGTACAGTTTTGGGTCATTTTCTAAGACATTAATGTTGAAAGGTGTTCTGGAATATGGTGGCATAGGGTAAGTGCAGCCTTCAGAGCAGAGAAGAACAAGGCCTAGCAGGAAGGCATTCACTAAGCTCTCATCCCAGAGAGCATCCCCACATGCCACACTGTGCTCCAGCCCAAGTGTGGGCTGGAGCAGGGAAATGTCCAGGCCAGGCCTGTCCTGGGGTTTTCCATGAAAGGCGAGGCAGGACAGAGAGAGCAATTCAGGGTTGATCATTTTGAATAATTCCAGCAGCCTTTGGATTACAAGGGACAATCTCTAGACCTCTAGTCACCTGGTCCCTGGCTATCACAGCAGAAAATATGGCCTGGAGTATGTGTGTGATACGGAGGTAGCTGGGTAAGGAGCTGGGGATGGGGTGGTGTGCACCCGACAGGGCGCTCTCAGCCAAGCCACCTTTAAGACCGTGAGCCTGGGAGGGGCCTCTGGCCCCCAGTCTGCAAAGCCACAAAGCCAGGGTGCCATGTTATTTGCATGCAGGAATGGAGACCAACAAAGCCCATGGTCACATGTGACCCCAGTGCATGAATGGAAAGAATTAAGAAATCTCAGATGAGAATTGGTGAAACAAACAAACAAAAAGTGGAATAAATTAAACATATAGTCACTTAAAAAAGGAGTGCAGTAAAATAAGAAAATATGTTTAATACCATGGCCCTGTGATGAAAAAAGGCCAAATGAAATCCAAGAAATAACGGAGCAATAGAGGGTTTCTCACGGTTGCTAGTAACCCACCGCAGGGCAGCCTGGGGGACACGCAGCAATTCTGCTGTCCCTTGGTGGTTGTCTTTCTAGAGAGTTTGGACATCATCAATAATGTCCCAATGAATAGACAGGGAAAAGGCAAGAAAAAATATCTATGTTGATCTATTTAAAATGTTATATATGACATTACAGGTAAGTGCATGTTATATTAAGTATACTATGAATATAAGCTATATCATATATTATTGTATATTATAATATATATAATATTTATGTTCTTGTATCTACTAAGGAAATTACAAAAGCAAGTTTGTATGCATAGTAACTGATTTCTATAAATGCCCACAGTAGAGGCTGGGGTTGTGGCTCAGTGGGAGAGGCTTGCCTCACACATGTGAGGCACTGGGTTCCATCCTCAGCACCACATTGAAATAAATAAATAAATAAATAAATAAATAAATAAAGGCATTGTGTCCACCTACAAATAAAAATTTAAAAATAAATGAATGCCCACAATATAATCTGTTGTTAAGTAAATGTAACATCTAATGCAAGTATTAAAGTACCATTTCAAGCAACCAACCAAAACCCTATAAATATATGATTTATATACACACACACATAATCATTTGAACAAGGAGACAGTTGTGAAGGCTGCACACCAGACCAATAAAAGTGGCTTGCACTGAGGAACGAGGCACATAGGCAGAAGGCAGGCCATGGAAGAGCATTAATGCTCTGTTATACTTTTTTTGTATTTTATGATTTATAACAAGAACATAATAGTGTATAATTTAAAAACATCCAAAAGAAAGATAAAAACATTTTTGTACATTTTATATTCTTTCCTTTCAATAAACTCCTAGACAGAATTTACAAGTTAAAAAGGAATTATGAATACTTTAAGGATATTCACGTATATGCAAATATAGTTCATATATATATCATATATCTATTGTGACTTCTAGAAACACCCACAACATATTGATTCAGGTATTAACTTGCTCATTTCAGTCACCTCAAAACTTGGTGGAGCTTTCCCTTTACATTTACAAAGTGTCCCCAGAATGAAGTCTTGACCTCTTTTGATAACTCTTGTCCTCTAATGAGCTTTTGAACCGACATGTACAAAACTTTCTTAAGCTCAAAATATCCATCTCCTATTATTTCTTTGGGGATTTCTATTATATCCAAATTGGAACACCCTGATATCACAGTTGCCCAACTAATTTTCATATCTGTGTCCTATTATTCTGAATATTGGCTAAGTATCTCAATTTTTTAATTCTACTTCCTTAATTAAATTTTCTGCAGTCTGTAATAGATTTGCCTCTTCATTCCCATTTTTAAATATCAATCACATTTTTAATTTTAGGTATGACATTTTAATCCACATTTTCCTTATTTTTATGTGTTCTAAACTTAAGTAGATACAATTCATACTAGAAAACATAAACCATTTTAAGCCTTCACCTTCTCGTAGTCATCTATTTCATTAAGAAGGACTTTCTGGGGTTTTTAAGTCAGTCACCTTCCTTTTGCCTGTGGTATCTCTTTTACGAATTTGTCTTGATCTGTTTTAAAAGTATCATGTGTTTCTGAATGTCTTCTGCAACTTGGCTTCTTCATTCAATAATACATTTGTAATAATAATCCATGTTCCTGTGCATGGGTCTCATTCACCATTTTTATATGGTGAATATATTATTATATGTTGCATTAACATACCAAGATTTATGTTTATATTTTTCTGTTGATTGACATTTAAATTATCTCTACTTTCTTGCTGCTAGTATCTTTCTACATATCCTCTTATGCCCATAAAAAAGAGATTTTGTAAGGTGTGAGCAGAGTGAATTGTTGGGAAGACAGACACCTGCCGCTGAAGTTTCTGCTCTGGGAGGCCCCCCCACAATGAGCCTCCTGTGGTTGGGCGACTGAGGTCTGCCCCGTGCCTGCACCCTGCAGGGCCCCACACACCTTAGCAATGCCTCCTCTCATCCCAGTGT